>SRZU01000083.1:0-192729 GCA_013183765.1 Fusarium xylarioides | reverse complement strand
ATTTTATTATAATTATTTTACTTATAAATAGCTATTTTATTTGCTATTTTACTCTCTTATTAATACCCAGAAAAAAATATACCCAGTTTAGGGTACCCATAGTGGGTTATTTTTTCTAACCTACCCAATTGGGTACCCAGACCTACCCACGGGCGGGTTGTGGGTACCCATGGGTCGGGTATTTTAAGCCCTGATTAGGCTGACACTCAAAAGGATGCCGAGTCCAAATTACTGAGCAACTGGTTGTCTACCGGAGATACTCAGCTTATGCGTAAAGTGACATATAAAGCTTACCAGGCTTTCATTCTCGCTTTATTCATTAATCCAGCCAAGTCGCTCTGTCACGCGATCATTCAGGTGTGCTATTTGTAGATAAAGCCTGTCACTAAGAGCACATATTCGCCACGCGCAATCTGACACTCAATTTAGTACATAATATCCCGAAACCATCGCTCCGTCTCCTCTTCCTTCGGCTTCAATATAAAAATGTACCAGGGTAGAACCTCAAGCTGAAAGACGGTAGAGTAGGGTCCCGTAACCAAGAACATCAAAGCCTCCACTGTTAGGGCCATAGTTACCGCCCCCGCCTTCCACCCCGGCGGTAGAATTCCCATTGGTTTGGTCACGATACATCTTGGTCCAGGAAGCGTTGTCGTGCTTGATGTCGTTGTAGTGTGCATAGACAAGCTCAAAGCCTGGACGATGGGTGTATCTGCTCTTCTCTGAGATAACCGTTTGGTTGCCTTCGTAACTCTCATACAACGTATACGGGACGTCGTACCCAACGTTGTACTTTGAGACATATTCGGAGCTTGGTTCACATCAGTTACTGGTCATACAAGGCTTGGAAAGCTCTGTTTCAGATGGATCTACTCACGCATGAAGCCCAGCATCTCCCAATGTGGCAAACAAGTCATCTCCTTGGTTGTACCCTTGTTGCATAACAACCCCGAGTAGAGAAATGTCTAGAGTCGCGTGGCCCTGGTGTCTCCCAGCCTCTTGGCCTTGGGAGAGGATCTTGCCGCTACTAGACTCGGTGTAGTTCTTGTAAATGAAGTTGTTGATCGCACCGCGTCCGTCTCCGTTGAGGAAGTAGTTTTTGCCATAGTCGTACATCGTTTGGTTGTCAGTAAAGACACCGATTGCCATGATATTTGCAATATTGCAAAAGTCCCAATTTGCATACTATGGGCCAGCAGTTAGTTCGATGCCGATCGTCAATACCTTTCACAAGGGAACTGACATAATGATACTCGTCTTGTCCATTATGGGTGGTCAAGAACCTGTAGCTCTCTGAGAAAAAGACATCCTCCAGAAACGTCTTCATCTGATCCTGATCTGAGGCACTCCAACCGCTGTATGAACGCAAAAGCTCTGCTGCATTAGCAAGCTGATAGCCATAGATACCAGCAGCGAGGAATCGGTCACTACTGCCACCAATAGCTACCATGGTAGATGACCAAGCATTGAGAATGGCAACAGCCGCGTCAGCGTATTGATCGTCTCCCTGGATATGCCATCGGATAGCAAGCTGATATGCCGCATGTGCGTCGTTGTAGAGGCGCGGATAATTTTGCGCATGAGTACCATCTGAGCCGCGGTAAATAGTAGGTTGAGGGTCTGGCTTGTAAGTTGGCGATGCACGACTATTGTTGAGCAAGAGTTTCCAGTCTGTCGTCCATGGCTCATCGCCCTCGAGTACGTGATTCTTGGCTCTTGCCAAGTCCTTAGACGTGTGCAAGAGGCCAGGATGGACGAAGCCAGCCACGGAGACGGCTAGTGTAGCGATTAAAACAATTCTCTTAGCTAGCATGTTGAGTATAGTGCAGATGCTTATTTCCTTTGTCTTTGAATGCCTGGGGACATAATAGTTTTATACCCTGTCTACCACTAGGTCGAGAGGATGAATTGCTCCGATGTGTGGTATGCAAATGACGAAGCTTGAATGAAGAGATCACCGGATTTCACAGTCACTCGATGCCACGTACCATGAACCAAAAGAGGGGAAAACAATATGTCAAAGCCGCGCCCATAACCTTTCCCGATGGACTTCCCATAACTGAAAGGATCGCCATGAACCTTGCAGCGTCGTGGTCTCCAGTTGCATATTCAAGTGATGATTGCTCACGGCCCTCGTATTTCTGGTTCAATTATGCCCGAGTTAAGGAATGCTAGGCCCCAAGGTATGCCAGGAACTGCTTCACCGACTACTTATCGACCTCTAAGGCAAAAAGAAAGTACAGGCATTGACTATCTGCGACAGCATTGCCGACTATGAGAAAAGCCGGTTTGGGTCTGGCCATACTGAATGATAGAGAGGTCAGAGTTGTCGTTTCAGGTTTATTGGCTTAACGCCATCGAACAATAGTAGGTGGCACTGCTTCAGTGGACGAAGAGACAGTTACTCGTCCCTGTCTATGTCATACCCCATGCCAACAAACGCATCGTGTTTTCGTATTTCTCCGCGGCACCAAAACAGCCGGCAGCCCGAGACCTCAAGCCGGCTCTCAAACCGCAGGGGAGGTGGGTTCCCCAGATTAAAATAATCACGGGTGGTGACCGATCAATCCTCCGGTTATGTGCCATGTGCGACTTGTCTTCTTGCGCTAGAAACGTTATTGCGACTACTGATCTAACCTAATGATCATTCCCCAGATTCCCCAGACTTTCCCCGCAAATGGATGCGCGATTAATTAACCGCAGGGACTTGCCGATTTGGAGCTCTTACGCCGAAAGGTGACCAGGGTTTTCCAGGGTTTTCATCAACATGAAATTAATTATCGGACCTGGCCCGAGAGATCCCCCGCGATGTGCCACTAAGCCGTATTGACCAGCAATCATAAGACACCAATAGCGTCACTATGCATTGCTTATAATGATACCAAGCATATCGCCTGCTGTTGATCTCTGTAGTGTTGAAAGTGCATCTGTTCACATTCGATAATTGGTGGAATACAGCTGAGCTATCTTTGCAACCTTCAACCTTGTCGTAATCAACAAGAACCGTTCAACATGAAACTAATTACTGTATGGTGCATCCCTGCATCCCGTTCACCACTTGGCTAACAAACACTTAGTGGTCACTCTTACTTATATCGCCAGTGGCAAGTCTGGTACAGGATGTCCCAAGCATCAATGGTAATACCACCAAGCAGAATGTCAACATCAACATGGACCATCATTGACCCTTTGTGCAGCTGCGATCCCGTATGTTCCTTGGACTGAGGGCATGAAGCGGAAGCCATCCGATTTCAACCATCCGGGCCTCTGGCATTCTCACAATGACCTCGAAGTTATGAGAAACGGCGTTCTCAAAGGACTTGACCCATGGAAGTCAGGATACGAGCAGTTTGCCAACAGCAGCTTTTCTCAGTCCTCCTACCAGATGAGGGGTCCATATGCTGTGATTTCCCGCGGATCCATCAGCAACTACACCTCATTTGCGAATGACGCCCGTGCCGCTTACCACAATGCTATTATGTGTAAGGGCCTCACCTTCTCTATACGTCTTTGTGAGGTTTGATAGCTAATTGCGACACCGCAGGGTATATAACTAAGGATCAAGGTCATTGGGATCGCTCCACAACCATTTTGGATGCTTGGGGTACAAATCTGACCAACATCATCGGGACCGACCGCTCACTGCTCATCGGCATCGAAGGAACCCTGTTTGCGAATGCTGCCGAGATCATGCGATGGGAAGGCGGTTGGACAGAGGTAGGAGCTAAGTGGCAGGGAGGTCAAGGGTTCAGTATCCAGCTCTACTGGCTATTTCTTCGACAGAGCCTGATCATCGGTCAGGCCAACTACGGCATCGCCTCCATCAAAGCTTTGATGGACTATGCAGTATATCTTGAGGATGTCTCAGCGTACAACTTTGCTCTCTGGTCTTGGAAGAACGATTGGTGCGCTGGTATCGATGCAACCATCAATTCCAAGACAGGCCAGAATTCTGAGTCTGGCAGAGACCAGGGCCACGTCATGTCTGGCCTTGGTTGGCTTGCCCTCGCCGCTAGGACTTCCAAGACTCAAGGCTATGATCTATTCGGGTATGGAAACAACTTGCTCCTCAAGGGAGCAGAGTACGCCGCCAAGTACAACCTGAACGAAACAGTGCCATATGATTCAAAATGGCGTCGATGTGAATCGGTTTTGGTCAATGGTCCTTGGCAAAACATCTCCGAGTTCAACAGAGGCATAGTTCAACAGGTTTCGGGTGCAATTAAGAAGGTACCGGCAGTTTGGGATCTCCTCTACTATCGTCTGAGGCCAAGGGATTGAACAATCTGTGGGCTACCAAGGCTAAGGAAGCATACGATACTGCAGGGGGAGAGGTGGTGACTGGAGGTGATATGCCTGGCTTTGGAGATTTGCTCTGGGCTACATTAAAGAAGTAGCTTGACCTTACAATAGAGAGTATATTGAGATGGCATAATAGACTATATAGCTCGGCCGTCTGAAAATCGAAACTGAGGCCATCGATCCTCAAAGAAATACTTCAGATCCTCATCCATTTCCTGGTAGGTATTAACCTCATCTCCTAGTAGACGTTCTAAACGCTTTTTGTAATCTGATTCATTCTTGTTCATTTTCAGATAGTCTGCATTAGTGGTCCATACACCATCGAAGCGTTCTCCTACCATTGGAAGATTCCTTAACGGGCGGAGAAGAATGAGAGCAATGATTCGGAACCAAAAGTGTTGAACTTGATCCCATATCCTCTTTAAACTGTGAACGTAAAATGCCAGTAAAGCAAAGGGAATGGCGACAGCGAAGGAGATCCCAACTATGAGGTAATTAGCATAAGACTCCATTGGTTAATTAGTATCTGGACTTACACAAAAAGGTAGAAACTGTATTCAAAGGCCATTGGGTGTTTCCCGCGTTATCTTTAGGGAAGGACTCAATATCGAGGGCAAAGAATGATGCCATAAATGATAAAGGTAACTATCATAACGGTTAATTTATAATCAATAAGAGGAGGTTCCCAGAAAGGCAGCGCCATGCACGCACAAATATAACAGTTACAACTGTAAATACCAGCAAGGTCTAATAAATATTGAAGTCAGCAATTCAAGCCTATAAATACTACAAATAACGGAAGGATAGACATACGTTACCCTGTCTCGCTGTTTCTTCAGCCCCTTCACGGGACGTTCTCGCCTCCCACAGGCTTGCTTGCTTCTGTTTCAGGTCTAGAAGGTTTTGAATCTATAACAGCGGAAACAATGAGCACCATACCCCTGCGCCTTGAATATATTACTTACTGAATTTTCGGCATTCTGCGCTCTTTGCTGGAGTTTCTCGAACCTGCCTCTTGTTCTCAATATGATCTCTCGTGCTGGCTCAAAATTAGTCGAACACTCGGGTCCCAACGGATTTCCTTGTATCAGATTCAGCTGCTCATCTAGAGTCGTGCGGATGATCTTAATTTCATCCAGAATATCCTTTACTTCTGTCAAGGACTGCGACTCATGAATGATATCAAGTAACTTGTTTAGAAGTACCCTCCGACGATTTTGGTATCCCGGGTGATTCTCGTCCAACCTTTGCAGAAGGACAGATAGAAGCCGAAATTTCTGAAATTGTTTTGTGGATTCCTCTTCCTGAAATTATAGTCAGTCAGATTAAGAGCTAATTTGTACAGGAAGACTAATGGGAGGAAGCGTACAACATGTGCTATCGAGCTCTCGAAGAATTGCAAGAAGCCAAGTGATTTCACATCTTGATTTGAGTCGAGGGCTTCGCAGCATGTACTTAGAATTTGGCCCACAAAATTCCAAATACCTTGGCAGGGCATTCTGGTGTGATTATCTAGGATCTGCTTTTGGATGTTGTCAGCAGCTGACGCTTCTGTTCCTTTGCGATCCGGAAAGCTGGTGATAATGATATCTGGTGTTTTTGGATCGTTGCGTTCAATGACCCAAAGCCAAAGCTGGTCTATCATTAAAATATTGTGTTTCTTTCTTTCGATTTCATAGTCATCAAGAAGTCTCCTTAGACCTCCATAAGCCGTTGTAGAGGCTGAGCTATCTTTGCTTCTTGTTGACCTTCGGAACTGTCGAGAAGCAACCTGAGTTTTGTCACGAAAGGAAGTATCCTGGAGCGTGTAGTAATAAGATTGATCGAGAGTTCTATTTCTTCCTTGTCAGATTCGCGCATTTGGCTAGGTTCATGAATGTCTCTTTCATGCGAGCAAGTAATTGTACGTACCTACGAGGATGCAAAGGAAGGCAGCACTCATAGCCGGCGATGTGATTATAGTTCAGATAACCCGTTATGGTTTTGTGAGTACTGTCTGAAATCTCTTTTTCATCCTCTTCTTCGTCCACTGTACGAAGAAAGCGGTAGAAGCTTCCAAGTCTATCTCTGTCAGAGTGATGGCGTGATCCCGTAAGTTTTTGCAACCATTTTTCGTTATTGCTGGAATCATCCATAGAACTAGATTCACTGCTCTGGTATCCCTTTTGGGTCTCAATGCTGACATTTCTCACTAGATTGGTTACAGCACGTTGACGAGTACACTCCTCATAACTTGGGTATGGCATCTGAACAAAATCAAAATAAAGTATGTAGTATCAACTGAGAGACTTACCATAATGGCATGAACTTTAATGGAGGAATCGCCATCGTTTAGTGGTTTTAATGTCGAAATCTGCGGGTATACAACTCGCTATGAATGGTAAGCGACTGTCCAGAAACTTGGATGTGGTGAATATAATGAAGCTCGTTGCAAGGTCATGCATTTTCTCAACCGCCGGATATGCACTCACACTATAGGGAAGCCCATAATCTCGGTAGCCCGGTTGCCAAGGCCACACTTGACAATTAAGAGTTGCAAATAGGTCCTTCGGCGCATATCAGTATGATTGGAGTCAGCAATGTATAACCGATACATACGTGAACCCACGCCATCTGTAAGCCATACATATGTGAGTAAAAGCTCGAAGGAGATAGAGGTGAGAAACTGAATTACTTACATTATTCATTGGTATATGGAACCAACGACAAATGGCAGACTCGCCCTTCAATGAAGTCTTCATTCGTCGACAATTGAAGTATTCATTGAGTTGGCTGTTGTATCCATCCTTCTGCACCTGTCCACCTGCAGAATTGACATTCTCTGCAAGTTCCGTTTGCGGAAATGGCTCATCTGGGTAAAGAAGCTCCGCAACGTCTTTATAGAGGGGAATATACTGATTCAACTTGAACATCTCCCGAATGGTCACAGTCGTCTTTTTGCAAGCCTCGAACGCGATTGAAGAATCTGGAGGCCTCTGTTTAATCAGTCGTCTCATCCGCTGAACTGTCAACACCGGAGGTGGGTTATCAAGATGTTGTTTTGCGTCCTTCAGCCCTCCGATCTGTTCAATCACCCTCGAGCTATTGTCATCCGTAAGGTCGTCGATAAGTCTCTGCACCAAGTCGTACGGAACCTCGTCATCCTTGTCAGCTATTGTAGGGTCTGCGCCATAGCTAAGAAGCTTCTCGACGATTGCACCGATGAATTTGCCTTCTGTTTGCAGAACAACATGCAGAGCAGTAGATCCTGAACCATTCAGTTGATTTGGCTCGACCTTTCCTGTGCCAAGGAGGAACTCCACGATGTCCTGCTCCTGGTGTTTTACTGCGACCAGCAATGCTGTTTCGCCATGCCTATTAGCATGGTTAAGATGGGTGCAGTGAGAGGCAACTTCCGTCAACTTTGGTTTGTCGTCTTTCTCCGATGCCTCTAGTAAGAGGTTGGTTTGGATGGATTTGACGAGGAAATTGACCAGTTTGTGAAAGCTCGGATCGGAAGGTCCAGGCATCCTTGCAATGTCCTTGAGAGCACAGTCTCGTCGCCAAACTTCATCGCCCAATTGAAATTCATTCTTCTGAGGACTAGCGTTGTCCAAGGTCGTTTGTCGTCCTTCTTCGACCAATGCCACAGCTTGCTTGATCTTCCCGCTCTTCTTCTGCTCTTCAACTGCACCTGTTATTTGATTTGCTTCGCCCATGCTGTTTTTCTCCTGTCGTGCATCTTTGTCTTGCATATCCTCCTTCTTTTTCTTCACTTGCTCGAACTGCAGTGACAACATATTCCAATTAGATGTAAAGTCCTGGAATTCCTTCCAGGAATTGGACGTAAAACCAACATCACGCGGTGAAGGGGATCCGTAGTTGGTTGGAAAACCGGATCCGTATACATTAGCGGCCCATTCGTTGACTTGATCATCAGTCTCTATAGATATCGGCGTAGCGAAGAAGACAACCGCTGCCGTGGCGCCTTTTAGCTTTTCAGGGTACTCGTTCTGCCTGAGCATCATCTTCTGGAGTAAGAGCGTTCCGTAGCCGTGGCCAATAAACGCCACAGGCCTATCGCCAAGGTTCGAAATTTGCGTCAGTAGGGTGTTGGTAAGTTCGCCTGCTAGCATATCGAGTGAAACAGCAGAGGGTTGGCTTTGCTCTCGCTTGACCAGTGTACTTAAATCTAGTCGACATTCTAATATTCGCCAAATTGCAAGTCGAGAACGAAGCATGTTCTCGTCTTCAAGCCAATTCGTGCCCTTTTGGACTTTTTGGGCTACCTTAGCTTGATCAGTCGTCTTGCCCTTAGGCGTGTTGACCTGTTGAGATTTAGAATGGGGGTCTGGATCCTGGCCCTTCTTGTCACCGAGGCTGCTGGACTCGAATACTGAGCTGTCTTTCGAACCGTTCGTTGCATATACTGCGACGATATCAACGGCCAGTGGATCTAATGCCGTCGTGCCAGATGCATTGCCAGCTTCGTAGGTTTTCAACAGTCTAATGTGGCTGGAAGTACTGGAAATGCTCGCTAGACCCCGAACCGTAGGTGGTGCTCTAGTGTTTGAGCCAGATGCCATTTTATATAATCAGAAGCAGAATTATGTTGACCACAGTCGAATAGAAATTGAACGTCGAAATTATAGACACAATTCTTACTTAAAAACCCCTCGATAGTACCTGCTTAGAATTTATAAATGAAATCTGCCAATTTTGCAAAAAACAAGGCTGTCAGACATGCTCGTATCTTGAAGACTTCAGCCAGCCACAATCTCTACAAATGCATGCATTGCGAGGATCTTTTGTGATAAATGCACGGAGTAAGCCCGTGCCGTGAAAAATGATCCACACCGGGGCGGGCCGGTCAAGGCTAAAAGAACGTTTATTGGTTTAGGGCCCACTACGGAAGTCTGTAGGGCTCAATGTTTCAAAACCCAAAATGTAGTAGATTTACACCTCCTGTACGTTTCCGTAAGCAGGATAATGCCCCTAGAATTGCATAGGAAAAAGTCAGGTTATATAAGCAGTAGAAATCAACTAGGCCTGATTTGGCTTAGTAGGAGTGGTTATATATACCATTTCAAATTATTACGAACAAGCCTACAGCTTCATCTTCTCTTTTCCTTCAAATTCATTACAATCAGCAGGTAAGAATTACCTTCTTATTAATTCAATATCCCCTCTAAGCTACATTAGATTCATTTGTATACATTTGCATACATTTTGTATAATTAAGAGCTTCATTTTTATATATATATTTTCATTTCTATTTCTCTAATTTTTCCCCTATTTTTAACTACTTATTTCCCTTATTAGTTATACTAATAGAGTCCTACTACTAACCTTATTAATAGGATTATACTAATTAGAACTGTTTATTTATTTATAACCTTATTATATATATTTATAACTTTAAAGCCTATTATAATAGCACCTTATACTAAGAAAAGAGTATAAAATGATATTAATGCTTTAGTATTTATTGCTTTATTAACTCTTATACTAAGGTAAAGAGTATATAGCTTCTAGCAGTTTAAAGATAAATCCTACTATAAAGAATACCCTTAAGAAGACTTCTATAAAGTAGCCTATAATTGCCTAAGATTCTCTTATTCCTTTAATTATTTTATTTAGTACTTAATGCACTTATTTAACTAAAACCTAAAAGAATAAAGCTATATCTAAGGATATAGATAATAAAGCTATATCTAAGGATATAGATAATAAAGCTATATCTAAGGATATAGATAATAAAGCTATATCTAAGGATATAGATAATAAAGCTATATCTAAGGATATAGATAATAAAGCTATATCTAAGGATATAGATAATAAAGCTATATCTAAGGATATAGATAATAAAGCTATATCTAAGGATATAGATAATAAAGCTATATCTAAGGATATAGATAATAAAGCTAAGAATATAGATAGTAGCAGTAAGGAGTTAAATGAAGATAAAGTAAATACTACTACTCCTGCTATTACCTCTAATAATAAGGATAGTAGTAATAAAGATACTACTAGTTTTATTAAGCTAGAGCTAAATAATACTATTACCTTTCTTCTTATAACTAAAGTTACTATTAATACTATCTATACTGCTATTAGCATTAATAATAGTATAGACCTAGTAAATGTCTATACTAACTTATATAAGACTATCCTTTAAATTGCACTAAATAGTAATATAGTAAAGCTTAATGCCTTACCCTAGATGTATATAGGTATAGCTTTCTATAAGTACCTATTTAAGCATAAAACCCTACTTAAGAGTAACTTTAACTTAACTATATAGGCATTAATTAAGGCTATAGCTAAGTGCAGTAGTAAAGGCCTCTATTACCTAATCTTAAATATTTATAAGCCTAATAGCTTAATAAGTTTAATTACTTTTCTATACTTAACTATATTAATATATATTTAGAATATTAATAAGCTTCTAATTAACACTAAGGTTATAAGGAATAAGACTATAAAGCTATATAAGTTATCTTTTAATAGAATCTAAAATGCTAATATTATGCTTTTATAGCTATATGGCTTTAATGCTGCTATTACTTGCAAGAAGTGTAAGAGTAAGACTAGTCCCTTTTATAAGTGTATTATTAAGTCTAAAGATAATAGAACTAAAGCCTATAGTAATTGCCTTTAGGGTTATAGAAAGGTTAAGAAGTGTAGCCTTAGTAAGTTATTTTTATATATATATAGGTATAGTAAACTAATATTCTATAAGTTGATATTAATCCTAATAATAATACTGAAGTATCTGTTATACCTATTACCTCTACTACCTCTATACCTATAAAGACTCCCTAGGGTATTATGCATAAAAGTGTATATAGAGACCTTAGATAAGATAATATCATTTTAAAGGTCTTTAGAGCTAGATCTTTAGCTTTAGTAGTAAATGATAATAATGTAAATGAAGCATCCTGCAAGGAAGTCTATAAGTTTCTTACTAACTTCAGTATACAGGCAATGCAGCTTGCTAATAAGCTTAGCAAGTAATGTATATATATTTCCCTTATTATTTTACCTTATACTAATATATAGTTTAGTATATAGCTTGCTTATATATTATATTATTTAATGCTAATCTTTTTTAATATAATATAAATATTATATTTTATAACTGAATTTTTACTAGTTTATAGAGTAATATAGAATAAATTGCTAAGCATTTATGCTAGCATATAAGGCAATATAGATAATACCCTCCTCTAATTTATTACTTTATATTCCCCCTTTATATTACTTTATATATTAAAAGTTAATTAATTTTTACTTGCTATTACTTTATAATTATTTCTATATGCTAAATATAACTCTATTTACTAATATGTAAACAGTTAAATATAAGTATATATATACTAAGCTAATCTAGTATTAGATTACCCCTTTTTCTAATATATATTTATTATATACTTATATATAGAGTATAGGTATATATCTTCCTTTACTTTAGTTTCTCTTTTTTATATATATTAAATAACTGTTATTATTAGCAGTTATAATAGTATAACTGCAAAAAGACCTTAACTTATACTAACTTTAAATTATATAATAGAAAGAGGAAAATAACCTTATAAAGAATAAGATATTATTACTCTTATATAAGCATTACTAAATTACAATTAAATATATAATACTTTACTGTAAATTAAAAGACTAGGAAAGCCTATTAATTAAGAAGTATATATAGACTTTTAAATACCTATAATAATAAATTAAGAAATTGTTTTTTATAGTTCTTAATAATTAATTTATTTTATTATAGCTTTAATTTAAAGGGTTTATTATTATATAAACTAGTCTTAAACATTTATAAAGAGAGCTTAAACTATTTTATTGCTAAGATAAAGCCTAAATTGCTATAGCTAAGCAGAAGCTTAGAGATTTCTTTATATAAGAAGCTATATAAAGCATAAAGCTTAATACATTTAATTACATATACTTCTATACCTATATATATTAATAATAACTTATACTAAGCTGTTATAAGATCTATAAAACATATTAAGAATTCTATCCTAGACTTATTACTAAATAATAGAATACAGTTAATTATTGCTATAAAGGGTAAATGCCCTCTAGGCCTAACTTTATATAGTTATTAGATGCATATAATAAGCTAAAGCCTTATAAGTTTAAGATTTATATATCTATTAATGCATATTTAAAGATAATTATATGGTTTTATATTAATATATCTGCTAGTACTTCCTAAAATACCCTTAAGTAATATCTCTATATACTATTAACTTACAAGACTATACTACACTTTATTTACTTAGACTATAGCATAGAGATAGTTCTTACTACTATAGCCTATTATTATCTCTTAAGAGACTATATATAGCTTTATAATAGTATATAAGAAGCTATATGTTTTTAAGATTGCTAGCTTTATAGTAAAAGCATAAATAATCAGAGGATTAAGAGCTAGTAGCTATGCTTAAGTAGAGGCAAGGCTAAGTTCTAGTAGATATATATCTATATACCTTTATATATCTAAATACTAATCTATTAATAGGAATATTTCTTAAGAATTACATATAATAGCCATTTTACAGATAACTTTATACCTAACTAAATCTTAATGCTATACCTTTTTATGCCTATAATATAGAAGGAGCTTGCTAACTTTATTTAAGTATAGAATTAGCATTATATTTACAGCTAGAAGAACTAACCTTATATTCCTACTAGGTAGCCTTAAGTATTATACTTTTAATTAAAGGCTTATAAAGGTATATAGAATTATTTAAAAGTTATTTCTAAATAATATTTCTATAACTTATAGAATATCTTTACTTAAGATTTTATTAATATAAATGCCTATTTATTAGCTACTATAATATTAGTATATAATAGTATCTTTATAAATTAAAAAGAGTATCTAAATAATTCTAAAAGTAAGCCTTTACTTTCTATATACTTATATCTATAGAACTGCCTTATATAATATATCTAAGATAAGCTTAAACCTTAAGTATCCCTCTTAGATAAGCCTATAAGTGCTTTTAAGTGCATATAAGAGCATTTAGTTAAAAGTAATATTAATATTATATAACTAAAAAGTCTTAAGGCTAAAGCTAATAAAATTAAAGACTTTTATAATATATACTAAGATATATATTAGTATTATAGTCTTATAGGCCATTCCTGCTTTTATATCTTATAATATAGAAGTTCCTTCTTCTTATATAATGCCTTATAGGCTTAAAGCTTTTTTACAATAGGCTCCTCTCCTATAATAGGCTCTCCTTTAGAAGCAGTATCCTTAGCAAAGGGATCTTTCTTAGATATATCTATATTATACTATATAGCATTAAATACATTAATATCTTAATAAATGCTAAGTTTCTTTGCCTTTATAGGAGGAGGCTTCTTCTTTAGCTCCTTCTTTAGCTTCTTCTTTAGCTCCTACTTTACTTTCTACTTTACTTCTAAATTCCTTAATAATATTAGCTTAGATGCCTTATTTAGCTTTTTAGTTAGTTATATAGAGGTTTCTCCTTCTATAGATGTCTACTAAGTTGCCCTTTTATAGCTAGTTTTAGCCTATAGCCTATCTTCCTTATTATTATTGCCTTAAGGGCTATCTATTAGATTAAAGTGCTAGAAGAGTAGTATAGTAATATTGCTTTTTATAGGGGTTATATTAGTATATTTAAGAAGATTCCTAATTATAGTTATTTTATACCTATCTAAAGTAAGGAATTTAAGATAGTAATTTCCCTTTTTCTTATCTATTCTTATAATAACTTTCTACTAAATTAACTATAATTCTAGCTTATATTAGCTAGTAATAGACTAAACTATAAGCTTATATAAATTAAACTTTTAGTTAAGTATAAAGTTTAACTTCCTATTAGTTTTATAGTAAAGATAAACCTTAATATACTTAGATATTTAAAAACTAAAACCTTTTATATATATATAATATCCTTTATTAATCTAGAAAAGAATATTAATCTTAATTATTAATGCTTTTAGTATAAATGCCTTTATTTTTATAATATTAAGTATATATTAAAATGTAGCCTTTATAGTAATATTACTATATATATTAAGAATTAGTTATTTAGTAGTAAAGACTAAGGGTATAGAAATGCTTAGTATATTTTTATTTAGCAGTTTATAAATAGCCTTTAGAGTTATAATAGAAGAATTATTATTAACTTTAATAATCTTAATTAGCTATAGATTAATGCAGTATAGGTAAGTACTAGCATATAGAAACTTAATATAAATAATATTATGCTCTTTTTATAACTTAATATAGATTAGTAAAGTAAAAGGGGCTTAAGATGCTATAATAAATTGTATTATAAGGATTATAATCTTATTTAAAGTATAAAAGATTTTATATAGTTTTATATAGCTTTACAGAGGAGTATAGTAATTTATATAATCTCTAGAGTTTTTAAGTAGTTATATATATATAATAATTATATATATTAATTTAATTAAAAATTAATAGTAAATGTAGTTATATGAGATGATAGATTGATGTATGGTATAGATGTAATAAGAAAAGAAGTGTAAAATGCCTCAAAACTGGGTTTTGAAACATTGAGCCCTACAGACTTCCGTAGCCCACCCCTCTGTTTCCCTTTTTCAATAATGAGCAACTGACAGCCAATATAGGCTTGCAGCCAAGACTTCGGCCGCGTTCAGCCCCGCGCTTATCACCTTGTGATCAGACCCTGGCTGTTTATGGATAATGTGGTATCTCATGTTGGTGTTTATTCTTCAATCAGCAAGCTGAAATCTTAGTAATGTAAATTAGTTATACTAACTACTTAGTTTCAACATTGTCATGAAATATCTTAATATTCTCAAACAACCAGGACCTTTACTTGCGTTGGCTTGATGCCTTTTAAGTTAACCTTGCCTGCAGATGCAGTAATCGCTTTCTCTGCCCAGACGTCCCTAATCTTCAACTGCTGCTTGATAGAAAGACCGGGGATGTCTCCCAACGTGATCTCAACATCCACATCGCTGCTACCATAGTTCTGAACCAAGATAACATGCCGGCTCTTCCCAGAACTTAGCGGTCCTGCCCAAACCTGATAACTGCCTTCCTCAGATAGCTTTGGCAGATACACGGCCGGCTTTCCCGCGTCGTCCTGGTTCAGGGCGATGATTTCCTTGTTCTTGTAGATGGCGAGCGAGGTGTCGCTGATGTTTTGGAGATTTGCGCCGATGATGAGAGGAGACTTGAGGGCAGCCCAGAAGGAGAAGTGGGTTTGCTCTTCCAGCTCCGTCATGGTCCAGGTCCCGATCTCCAACATATCCATGTCGGCTAGGTCAGAAATTAGTACAAGTCCGTACATACAATAGCATCGCTGATAGATAAACGTACCCCAAGAGCCTGGTTTCGAGAATGGACTGATTTCTCTCATCTTGCGTATCATCGTCAGAACGCTAACTCCAGCATAGCCTTGGTTCATACAATAAGCCGTCTTGCATACGGTCGCTCTGTCCTTCGCAAAAGACGAGTAGATATCGCCCGACATACGGTAAGACTCGCCGATCTGGTCAGCCCAAAGCCAGGGAAACTGGTTACCCCATTCGCAAAGCGAATAGAAGATCTGACGACCCGAAGCAGCCAGCGCGTACGACATCTTGAGAAATCGCTCCTGAACAGAGAGAGTGTTGCTCTGGAAGCCACCACAGTTGTCGTACTTGAGGTAGTCGACACCCCAGTCAGCAAAGGTTTGTGCGTCAACTTCCTCGTAGCCATAGCTACCAGGATACTTTCCGCACGTAAAGATACCGGCATCACTATAGACCCCGACTTTGAGCCCCTTGGAGTGAACGTAAGAGGCCGTGGCAGAGATACCGCCCGGAAACCTGGTGTGGTTTGCTGCAAGCTTGCCGTCTGAATCACGCTCACTGTCTTGCCATCCATCGTCAATCAACACGTGGTCATAGCCAAGCTTGGCAAGACCAGTATCGATGAAGGCGTCAGCGGTTGATCGGACTAGCTCGTCGCTTACATTGAGCTTAAAGCTGTTCCATGAGTTCCAGCCTTTCCCAAGTCAGCAGAGTACTCGTAGGGACATGTTGTCAACAGCACTTACCCATCTGCGGCTTCTGGGCCAGGATCTTGGCCGCTAAGCCCAACTTTGCAGACAGTAAAACGAAGAGAATGGATTTCATTGTGATGAACTAATTGAGGTGCTGGGAAAAATTAGTGTGACGTGGAATATTCTGAACTATAGTCTTGTTCCGGCCTCAAGTATTCATGGTCAGATGAATTCGATTCTGAAGGATTAAGATTCTGTCGAATATCTCCGCTATTTCTCCCACGCTGCCTGATACAGGATGTTCAATTTCAGGGACATGGGTTGGTGAACGGCTGTTCGGACGAACTACCGGACCAATACCCCATACCCCATACTCCGCACTTCCGCCTCCCCCAACCTCCCGAAGTCACCCCGCAATTCCAATACCACAATGAACTTAGTGGCTAGTGGCGGGCCATCTTTCGGGCTTGTGATATGTTTCCTGGCTGTTGTTTAATGCCCAATTAATGAGGCTTAGTAACAGGCAACTAACAACCCGTCTTCGATGTCTTGGGAAACAGCCTGATATCTTCCAAGCAGCCCTTTATATCATCAAAGTTTCATCTTCTTCTCTACAAATTCGTTGAGATCTAACTCAAGTCTTCTATCTCATAGCAACAAACGCTAGACTATCAACATGAAGTTTCAACTATCGCTTGTCTTGTTCGCTGCCGTGGCATCATGCAACGCGAAGGTCTTTGATAGACAAGCGCTATCATACGCTCCGATTCCAGATGATATCTACCAACCCCCGACCAAGTCGGGAGAAACTACGTTGCTTGACTTGATCAAGTCCCGCGATGATTTGTCCGAGCTTTCCAAACTTGTTGAGGCGACGCCAGGTTGGTGACTTCAAACTTTCAACCGTAACTGTTTTAAAACTGACGTGATAAGGCTTCGCCCAAGCATTTAGTACAAGCGCTGACTGGCAATACACATTTATCGCGCCGTCCAACGAGGCGTTCAACAATACAGGTGAATACTACAAGACATTTGCCAGCACACCCAAGGGACGCTGGTGGTCTGGGCAGATGCTTCAACACCACTACATCCCGAACTCGCGACTATACACGGCCAACTTCACTACAGAAAAGACTCGGTTTCAGCTGGGGTCTTATCTTTATGCATCGACTCAGGTCAAAGGCGGAGATCTTGTACTCAACAATGTGGCAACCATTGTCGAAGGCGACATCCCTGTAACAAATGTAAGTACCCGGGGGGAGAGAAGACTAGGCTGAGGATCCTTTGAAATTAATGAATGCAGGGCATTGTACACATCAGCGATCGTATTCTGGCCCCCGATGCGATGATCTACGAGGCTGACATTGGAACAACTAAGCAAGGCTTCATCCCTGGTTCTTGCTCTAACCCCGACCTACCTTATTGCTGAGCTTGAGAAATCGAGAGCATCTAGCCATAGTATTGTATATACAGAAATCCTAAAGGTATATTTTGTCATCGTCCTAGACTTAGCAGCAAACAATCTGGCATTCTTGCCAGAACTTATACATCTTTTGCTTCATGACATGTTCACACCAGATAAACTTCTTCAACCTCATCTCCACTAGCTCCCAGTCCCGGTCTTAGCCAGCTGAGTAGAAGCACCGATAACGTTCCAACAACGCTGCCGCTTGTTCTTCATGGAGTTGACTCTTCGTGAGGCCGCCAGCCATATACAGCAACCAGAATGTGATGTCTGGCGCAAGCTTCCACGGCGAAATTTGTCTTGTGAAGTCTGTCATACAATCAAGGATCTTAGTGACACACTTCTCGGGCGCAAAGTACCCTCCCCAGACACCTTCAGAGAGTCGATATGTACAGAGATAAGCCGCAAAGAGGCATGCTCTGTATATCAGGGCTTCTTCGCTCTGGGAACCATCTCTTCTTGTTCCACTAAGAAGATCCACGAGTCGGATCTGCAACTCGGCTTGGCTATTGCATAATGGATATCCCTCATCATCAAAGTCCTCCATCAACGGTACTGGATTAGCCAAAGTATCTTCGTTAGCATTATCAACAAGGCTGATTGACGCTCCTTTCCCTTGGCGCATCGTGTCCACGATGCAACATAACGCGTTGAGATCCTCGAACACAGAAGATGCTTCTACAGGCCACCCTTGGCTGTGCGGGATAAATCCTTGCGGCAAAGTAAAATAGCTGCGGTACGTCTCATCCTCCCGTAAGCGCGTAAATATCCCGCGATTGTCGAACTGCAACAGTCGGGGTGCACCAGTTGCAAGGGAGCAGATGATGTCCTGCCAGAACAGAGCTCGCTGAACTTGAGTAACATGCAAGACACTATATTGACTGGCCAAGATGTTAGGTTGGGATATTATCGTTTGGAGTCCACGCATATGTGTAGCAGCGCAGGCATTACCAGGATATGCATCCCGGACTCGGTACTCATAACTGATCACCATGAGAATGGCTGTTATTGTATGTATTATTGTTGAGTTACCGCCAAAATGGGACAAATCTCGATTCAGAGAACTTAGAACCTGACTGCGGTGGTGCATCGTTTCGTAGTTAGGCTGGAAGTTATTGGCTGCTGAGGCTAGAAGGAGAGATAGAGCATGGAACAAAGACTTGTGAATCAACAAGGGCGCAAGACCATCTCCATTACACAAGCCTTGGAGCACAACACAATGAGTCTGTTGGTCAATTCGAAACAGCGGTTCCCCGGCGGTCTTGGCTAATGCTATGGATACGGATTAGCGGTTATATTCAGCATGAGGGTCATGAGGATCTTGGAACCCACGGTGTCTTAAAAGCTGTCGCAGTCGCTCAGGACTCTCACAGAGAGTGTCGAACGGGTCAAGTAGGCTGGGGGAAACTTGAGACAAAGAATTGGCGCACATGCTGTTCAGCCAAGTATGTTGAGCCGTAGGAATATTTCCAGGTCCAACTGTAGCAACGCCCTTCATTTGCGCATCAGAAATGTTGAGATTAATACTTCCGTCGGGGTCGTGTGTTAGCTGCCGCCTTTGGCTGGTGTTTTCGCGGGTAATCTCGTGCCTGATTGCATCATGTTGAGCTACTCGTTGATGCTGACAGTCTTGGTCGCGGTCGGGATGTGAGAAGCACAAGAACTCCGACATGATGCCGAATATCCATGGGCTCTGCTATATGATTTCAGGTTTCACGTATAGAATAATTCAGTAGGCAAGACATATAGGTATGATAGAAAGTGACAAGCATGAATCAGACAGTGAGGTCCAGTCAAGTGGGATTACATGTAAGATGGCTGACTAATTGCCGGGCTAGATCCGAAGTCTTATATCTTGGGTATGGGGTAGGTTATACTTAATTAATATTCTGCTATTAGCCCCTTAGAGAATATCATTTTATAGCTATGTATATATAATCTTTAATTTACAGCTTATGTTTAAGATGATTCTATGTAGCTGACTTCTATGTTGTATTGAGCTTAATTCTTTGACTGATGTACTGGCACTTAACCTACACTAAAATGCCGAGGTGTTGTCGACACGTCACTAACCCCTCCTCGGCTTTTACAGTTCTATCATCATTCTCGGCCATTTAGCAATGCCTATAACCTGACTCAACTCAAAGTACCAAGTCAGTTAATACCCTGTCTACCTATATAACATTCAATTTTAACACATAAACTTTTACCTCAAGACCGCCCTCCCTTAACCTCAGAACCCGTGATTGTCCTACACATTCCTCACAGCTATGTCTCGTTCGTTCGCGTCTCTTGTTGAGTCGAAAAGCGCAAGCTTTTTCATCTTTATTCTGTTTACCAGCGTGAGTGGGACATTCTCAAACATCCATATTTCGCTTTGCACAGATATCTCAACTAACGTGATTCAATGGTAACTAGCTGGTACTGTATCTTGTCGGAAAGATAATATACAATGTCTTCTTCCATCCCCTTCGCAAATTCCCGGGCCCGATACTATGGTCCATGACACAGATACCCTTCTCCCTGGCCTGGACTTCCGGCGCAGGACATAAGAAGATATACGACCTGCACCAAGTCTACGGCGACATCGTTCGAGTCGCCCCCAACGAACTTAGTTTCGGCTACCCCGAAGCTTGGGAAGATGTTAAGGGCCATCGTAAGCGTGGACAGGCCGAGAATGGCAAGGACCCTGACTTTTGGAGAGGCAACGACATTTACACTCTGGTGGGGTCGGATCGTGAGAGGCACAGCAGGCTCCGAAAGATCCTGTCCCATGGATTCTCTGCGCAGGCAATGATGGAGCAACAACCAGTCTTCCAACAATACGTAAACACAATGATGAAGAAACTGAGGGAAGCTTCGTCGGGAAGCCAACCTGTCGAGATGACGCAGTGGCTCAACTGGGCTACTTTCGACATGGCGGGAGATCTCATCTTTGGCGAGTCCTTCGGTTGTCTTGAAAAGGCGCAGTACCACCCGTGGGTAAAACTTCTCTACAAACACATCGATGGCTTTGCGGTTTCTACTGCTCTCATTCGATATCCCTTTGCCGACACTATCATCAAGCTTATGACACCCAAACATGTCGCGCAAGACATAAAAGCCCACAGTGACTTTACCAAGGCACAGGTTGGAAAGCGCATGGCGTATGAGAATCCTCGACCGGACTTTATGGAGTCCATGATAAGAGCATACGAGAAAGGTGTACGTTAAAGTCTTTCCGGGGAACATTAATAGATACACTGACGCTCGTATGTAGCAAGTCAATCATGCAGAGCTCCTTGCTAATGCACACAACCTGATCATTGGCGGCTCAGAGACAACCGCGACCACTCTAGCCGGCACTATATACCTATTGGCGACACACAGACCGATCTTGACGAAGCTATATGCAGAAATAAAGGAACGCTTCCAGAGCGAGGAGGAGATTGATCTTCTCAGCGTGCAGAAGCTCGAGTACATGTTTGCAGTCTTGCACGAGGGGCTCCGTGTCTACCCAGCAGTGCCAGCTGCGATTCCTCGCAAGACAAGCGAAGCAGGCATGATTGGTAATCACTATGTCCCAGCCGATGTAAGTACTTTACTCTCAGTTTCACGCGGTATGTACCGTTGTTCTCACACGAATTAGACCATAGTTTCCATTTGGCCGTGGCCTATGTTTCACAACCCCAAGTTCTTCAAGGATGCTGAGTCCTTCGTACCCGAGAGGTGGCTTGGCGATCCCAAGTATAAAGACGATAAAAGAGTTGCTGTGCAGCCCTTTTCTGTTGGACCTCGGAACTGCATTGGCAAAAAGTGAGTCCCTTTACCTGGATATCTGTACTGGATAGCGTTAATCTGCTTTAGTCTGGCCTACGCCGAGATGCGTTTAATTCTGGCTAAACTGATATGGAACTTTGACATTGGTCTTGATCCCCGGAGCGAGCAATGGTTAGAAAAAAACACCGCCTTCCTGCTGTGGGAAAAGCCGGATCTCTGGGTTCGCCTCACTCCGCGGTCTGATATCTAGGTAGAAACGTAACCCAACTGTTGACCTTGGGATTGTGGTTGGGATTGGTATTAAACGAGGCCGAGGCTACCAAGTGACGAGTTGCCAGTGACCGAGGGAGATTATCAGAGTCTACTGTGTTTAGATAGGTCCGAGGTTCTATTTGAGAAGTACAGGCACTTTGTAATGCATGTTTGTTAATGGAGCCGTGAATTTGGCATGGCTTACGCCTGATGGTTGCTCGCAGGGGATGACCTCGAAGACGTGAAGTCGGTTACTATCCTGTGACAACTGACTAGATTCAATCATGAAATAAAAGCTGGCTACACTTTGTTGAAATGTGAGGGACGTGTTGTATTTGTAACATAGACTACGGTCTCAAAGCCTGTCTTTTACCCTGACCTTTGTTGTATTGGTCTTGTTCAAGACTCCAACGACTTCAATGTAATATTACTAGTTCGTCTAAAGCATTTATAATTATGTAAAAATGCCATTGTTGACTGTTTCTGCACATAAAGACTAGTAGTACATAAACTGCAGGAGAAAAGAAATGCAAACCTGTGGTGTAATTCGCGTAAGTTTTAATCGCTAGCTTGATGGCCTTTGTCCTCCTGCTCCCCATTACAACTTTGGCGCGTTCAGTGCCTTCGTCTTTGACTGATACGCCTTGACAAGCTGACGAATAGCCAGATCAAACATGACATCCTCAGTGCCCCCAGGGATCCTCGCAGCCGGTACCTCTCTATAGATCTTTTCCACCAGCTCTCCCTGACCCGTGCGGGTGTATCCATTGCCGCCAAAGAGCAGAACACCACAGCGAGCACATTCGTCAATGACGAGGCCGGCTTTGGCTTTGGCTAATGCTAGCAGACCTCCCAGGACCTGACTCATATCTGAGCCCTCAAGGTTGGACAGCTGATAGACGAGCTGTTCCGTCCAAGCTGAGATTGATTCAAGCTCTGCGCCTGCCCTGGCTAGACGGTTGCGAACGACTGGCTGGTCCATTAGGGGCTTTCCAAAGGCTTCGCGCTTGAGAACATATGCAAACGCTGCTGAGAGGGCTGCTCTAGCTGAGGAGACAACACCAATTGAGATTGCAAGTCTTTCGTGGTTGAAGTTCCGTGTAATCATCTTCATGCCTTGGCCTTCCTACACGCGAATGTATTAGTGGCGCGGAGCTCATGGCGGCGTAATTGACTTGGAATGAGACGAAAGATCAGACAACGAGCAACTGATTCGAGTAGTATTTGAAACTAACTTGCAAGCTTCGAAACGTCAAATGATAGAAAAAAAAAACCGTAATTCTCACCGTAGATGAAAGGTACCAACTGCATGATATCAGATTGGGCCGGTAACTGCCACGGCCTCAGTTACCGAGGCCCGACGCTAAACTCCCAAGAACGAAGATGTAAGTAGACAATCCATCTTGGTAGGCACAGCTATGAGAAGATAATATCACGATTTCACTCGGGTTAGGCACCGTCCGTTCATTGTCATCTTTCCAACGTACCCTTTGCTTCTCTAATTTCCAAATCACTACCCTACAAATCCCCCGCCACGTTACACCCCGAAGAAGCACTATATAGCGTTGTGCAGCAGATAAATCCCGGTCGAAACCCCAGAAAAAGCATCAAAATGGCATCTGGTGGCCTCAAGGTTGCACGATCTTTTAGTTCTGCTGCTATGTTACGAGCACGGCTTGGCATCAGCAGCAAGACCACCATGCAGGCCATAGTCATTGAGGGTGACCAAGCCCGACTCGATCGTGCCCGGACAATCCCAGAACAATTAGATGACATGCTTCTCATCCGACCAGTATCCGTCGCTCTAAACCCCACAGACTGGAGACACATTCGAGGCCGTAGAGCAAAAGACGGCTGTATCGTGGGCTGTGACTACGCTGGCATCGTTGAGTCAGTTGGATCAGCCGTCACCAAGAAATGGAAGCCCGGTGATAAGATCTTTGGCGTTGCTCATGGAGCAAATCTTGTCAACCCTGATGACGGAGCCTTTGCCGAGGTCATCTGTCATTGGAGATCTCCAGATGAGAATGCCCGACTCACTAAGTTTTCAACAAGCTGCGACGTTGGGTCTGGGAACAGGAACTGTCGGGCAGGGCTTGTTTCAGAAAAGCCTCAAGCTGAGGCTACCCAGTGTAGCAGCATCAGGTGTGACAAGGAATGATGAGCCTGTTCTGATCTATGGGGGCGGTTCCGCGACTGGAGCATTGGGAATACAATTCGCCAAAGATGTGGGACGATGTGAACAATGTCCATCTGCGTGCGACCTACAAGTGCGCTCGAGCAGCTTACCCCTACATGGTTAAGCAGAAGTACGGCCGGATCGATCGTGAACACAACGAGTACGAGTGGAACCTACGGAAACTATGGACAGGCAAACTATGCTACAGCAGTATGTTGTTCCTTTTCACGTTTCGCCATTTTGAGCAGATACTTACCGTCGACTAGAAAACAGCAATTGTAGGCTTCTCCAGAGCCCTGGCGATTGAAGGTCAAAAGAGCAATATTGTCGTAAATTGCATCTCACCATCAGCCGGTACCGATCTGACCAAGGGAGTTCTCCTAGACGAGGTGGTAAGATCTCGCAAGCCAGAATATGTAGCGGCGATTGTGCTGCTTCTCTCATCAGACAAGGTTCCCAGTGACGCCAGCGGCAAGATATTCGAGGCAGGCTGTGGCTGGCACGCAGTGACGAGATATCAGCGCTCAGATGGCTACGACTTCCCAATCTACATGCCTCTTACTCCAGAGCTTGTGCTTGAGAAGTGGAGCGAAATTGTCTCATTCACTCCTGGCAAGGCATCTACACCTACTGAAGCTGGGGATACTCGCCGGCGTATCATGGCAAACCTTGCTAGATTGGGGAAGGTCTCACCCAATAATCAGAAGTGGTTCGATGCTATCAAGATGGCAAAGATAGCGAAGCCTCAGCCAACTGAGATGAGCTTTACTGACAGAGTTATCATTCTGTACAATATTTCCATTGGCGCCAGCGCATCACAGCTACCCTGGGTATACGAAAAGCATCCTGACTTCGGGGCCATTCCTTCTTTCGGTGTGATTCCAGGAACAACCGCAGCCAGACCATTCGACTTGAGGGGTCTTGTACCCAACTTCTCATACAAGAAACTTTTACATGGGGAGCACTACCTCGAGATTCACAAGTACCCCATTCCTACTGCGGGGACCTTTGTATCGGAAAGCAAACTCATTGACATTCTGGACAAGGATAAAGCTGCGGTGGCTATTATCGGCACCACGACTCGCGAAAAGGCTACAGGGGAAGATATATTCTACAACGAGCTGACTCTGTTCCTCCGCGGTGCTGGTGGTTTTGGTGGTTCAGCTACTAGAAGCCTCACAGGCAGGGGCGCAGGTGTACATGTCATTCCTGAGGGCGAGCCTGATCAGGTAGTACCGTCTGAACGGAGACAAAAACCCCCTGCATATCGACCCGACTGCGAGCGCCGCAGGGGGGTTCAAAGTGCCCATCCTTCACGGCCTCTGCTCATTTGGAATCGCTACTAAGCATGTAGTCTCAACCTACGGTCCAATCTTCAGTGTAAAGGTTCGGTTCGCGGGGACCGTAGACCCTGGACAAACTCTGCGGACTAAAATGTGGCTGCAGGGCAAATATGTTGTTTTTCAGACCGAGGTCAAGGAGACCGGCAAGGTTTGTCTTGGTGGAGGAGTTGCGGTTCTTCGTGGCCCAGCCAAGACTCACTTGTAATCAGTTTGGATGCCGTGTTAGCTTATTAGAAAGTAGTTTCTCTTATTACAAGATGTAGCTAGAATATGTAAGCCTCAATCGCTTGAAGTTAGTAAACTTGAGCTGATGCTTGGTCGCCCGCCCAATTCGTGTCAGGCTATAGTCCATGCTATCATTGCCTCTTTCAGTGGCAAAACCAAACAATCCACTGGAGGGGCCAATCTAGTAGGTGAATTTCACGCGCTTTCGTCAAAGAAGCATGACTATGTGCTTTGGAGACGCAAGTCGAGAAAGCCGAGGCAATGTTGGACCCCTCTATCATCTGCCGCCACTAACCTCTTGCCCAACAGCGAACCGTCGTGTAAAATCAGGTGACCAGACCCAATATCCCATTTCTTCGTCTTAAACCGCTGTAAATGTCTAAAGAAACAGATAAATAACTCTGCATCAGGGTTGGGCAAAATCGTTTACATATCGTCACAGATTCTATCGTATTCAGGTTTTTGACGGCATCATGAATTTTGAACTACCATCAGATATAAAGAGCTTCCTGTCTCGTCTTGATTCATTTATCCATGAAACGATCCTACCCTTGCAAAGAAAGGACGACAACGACCGATTCTTCGATTATCGTCGGGAGGCTTCACGAACCCAATGGCAGAATCAAGGCCTGCCGACGGAAGAATGGGAGCGCTTGTTACAACATACCAAGAAACTTGCGGATGAGGCAGGCCTCTAACGCTTTGCATCCCCCAAAGAGTTTGGTGGCTCGGGGGAGCCATCACTGAACCTGTACATGTGCGCTACTCGATACCATCTCTCATCCAATCCCGTGTATGGCGGCGGCGTGAGCCTGGCAAACGACTTGCAGAGCGAGCACAGCATTGTTGGAAACATGCCGTTTGTCATTTTGATCTACCACTACGGCACTGAGCAGCAGAAGCAAGATCTAATTCCTGCTAGCATTAATGGAGAAATGCGAGCTACTTTCGGGTTAACGGAGATCAACCATGGGTCAGATGCAACACATATGGAGACAATAGCGGAAGCCGTCACTCTTCCCTCGGGTCAACCAGGCTACAGAATCAACGGAAACAAGAAATGGCAGACGGGTATGCACCATGCAAACTACTGTGTCGTGTTCGCTAGAACGTCCGGCAAAGTGGGAGATGCTAGTGGTATTACAGCATTCTTAGTACCTCGGAACTCACCCGGCGTCAAAGTCGCATCGTACGAGTGGACTCTCAACATGCCAACCGACCACGCCACGGTTCTCTTCAAGGACGTTTTAGTCCCTGTATCAGCCATCCTCGGCCCTCGTGATCACGGCCTAGCCATTGCTCAAACCTTCACGCACGAGAACAGGATCAGACAGGCTGCTTCTAGCTGCGGCGCCGCACGATACTGCACCCAAAAAAGCGTCGAATACGCCAACAACCGCAAGGTCTTTGGAAAACCTCTCTCTATCAACCAAGCGATACAATGGCCCCTCGTCGAGCTCTCGACTCAAGAAGAGATGCTTAGGCTGCTCATCTTGCGCACTGCAGTAGAGATGGATCAAGTAACGGCTGAAGCTAAGGCGGGCGGCAAAGCTCCTTGGGTTGTCATTGAGAAGAAGTTGGGGCATAAGATAGGTATGTGTAATTACTACGCAAATCGGTTAGCTTGTGAGGCAGCAGATCGCGCGATGCAGATCCACGGTGGAGATGGGTACTCCAGACATTATCCTTTTGAACACATCTGGCGTCACTTCAGACGATATCGTATTACAGAAGGGAGCGAAGAGGTTCAGATGCGTAAGATTGCGGCTTATTTGTTTGGATATAAGAACACTGGTGAGCCGGTGGAAAAGACTGAGGGGCCAAAATTGTGAAATTAGGTAGTGAGTATGGAAAGTTCTAGGTGGTAGATCCACTGCAACATGTTCCTATCATAATTCGTTCATACGTAGTTCTATTCTATTTCATAGTGTGATCCTAAAGTAAGATGTCTTCACCGCATTACTCTCAGTGACAGGCAGCTGAATGCAAACTGAGTAGCTCGATCTCAAGTCATAAAAAGACTCCGATACGGTAGCATGCGTTTAGGGTGCGTTGCCCGGTTTTGGTGAGTTTGGTTTGACGCGCTCCTTATCAGGGTCCCTTGTTTACTTGCTCCCCGAGGCTTGCCTCGGGCTCTTCCCAGGGAACACAAGTCATCACAAGCTTCGTAATTATTGATGGTTAACGAGGCAAGTAATAACAGCCGGACAGGCTGCCACTATTCAATGATCTGTCTTCCTCGAGTCAGCGATAGTTATCAGTCACATCTACACACTCATAGTTGTCATTCCAAACGAAGCGTCGTCACATTTTGCACCGCTACCACCCTATCAGAATCATGTCCAAGCCCAATGAAAGACTGTTTCCATTCAACAACGGCCAGACGACAACCGTGATCCGCACTATATATCAGTCTCCCTTGCCTCAAATGACGAAACGCAATGTCAAAAGGCGGCGGGCCTCGATAGCGTGTCTTCCATGCAGGAAGCGGAAAGTTAGGTGCGATGTGACTGAGAGACGAGGCGCGTGCCGAAATTGTCGGTTAGACGATCAAAAGTGCGTGGTTGGAACCAAGAGGTCTGGTGGGTAAGTGAACTCCTGTGAGATATTAGGAGGATCTTCTAACATCTAGAGGAAGGCAGAACAAGGCGAGACGCCTAGCGATGAGGGACGAAGAGGCATGCTCTGCTGAAAGCTATCGACCAATCTCGCCGTCATATTGGCTGGACTTTGACCAACCTGGAGATGAAGTATCTCTGCGGTGTCCCACCATTCCGGCAATAAATGCATACACTACTCCAGAGACAGAGACAGAACTCTGTGTTTCTCCCCATGATTGTAGCATATCGTCTTTCTCACAAGAGAATCACTCCTCGTCCAGCCCACCGAAACGCATCCCGAGACCATCGATCGATGATGAAGGCGAACTGTGGAGAGATAAGCAAGTTCCTATTCTATCCTTAAACAAGGCCTCCGGTGCAAAATGCAGCCTTCCCTGGATCGCGGGAGGGTTTATTCTCTTCCCATTCTATCACTTCATTCACCCTCCGTCACTAAGAGACGCAGATACGGAGGTGGCCAAACTCCTAGAAAAGCGGGGGTGCCTTCACGTGCCTGCCAAGCATATACTGGATGAGTTTATGGAGAAATACTTTTCGTATTTCCATCCCCTGGTTCCTATGCTAGATGAACAAAGGTTCTGGGTGTCGTACGGTGAGCAGAGCGAGACCAACAGGCGTCTGTCTCTGTTTGTGCTCCAAGCGATGCTTTTTGTGTCTAGCCCGGTATGACTTCGTGAAATGCTTGGGCCCATCTTCGGGCTGTGCTGACCGGCTGTTCAGTATGTCCCTCCGGAAACTCTCATCGGTCTTGGCTTCCGAACTGTCAAAGAAGCCCAGGACGAGTTCTACATACGGGCCACGGTACTTAGCCCCTGCCAATACCCAACCAGTATAGTATGGCTGACAATGTGGCTTCTAGACACTATTTGACCTTCAGTCCACCCTCGGTGACCAAGATAGAGCCCAGGGCGCCATGATGCTAACGTACCGGACGGTGAGCTTCATGGACAAGAAACCCTTATACTGGCTCAGTATCGCTATCCACTATGCCAAGAGTGCCGATGCTCATCGGTATCATGAGAAACAAGATACGCGAGAGAAAAGGCATCTCAAACGTCTATGGTGGTGCTGTGTCCTTCGTGATCGAATCTTGGCTTTGGCACTTCACCAGTCACCGCTCCTTAACCCGAGGGCACACGAAATCAGTTGCCCAGCGCTGTCAGTCACCGACTTTGCTCATGAGATTAGGGCATCTCGCGTGTATGACCACATCGACAAACAAATTATAGTCCAGATTATTATCGTTCTTTGCGAATTCGGCGATATACTCGGGGATATAATTCCAATCTCTCCTTTGGTAAAAGGACGTGGGTTCTGCCGTGACATAATTGAGGATCTTACTTCGAGGCTTGATAACTGGTATAATGAGACGTATGCCATCTTCCGGTTGCCAACACTTATTACGGGAGCACACAAATCACTCACGCTGTTTTCCAACATTCTCTGCACTTACTATCAGTACGTCGATCCCCGATACTTCTGTGATAACACAGTATAGACAGCTAACAGAGATATTATAACAGCGCTGCAAAATCGTTGATCTACAACCACACGATATTGAGTATAGTTCGGCTTAACGGGGACCTGCCCGGCGATGTCTCCGATACAAGTATTGCTGCACACACGAATCTCGGCTGCTGCTTGCGAAGTATTACAGAGAACATGATAGAACTGAAGGATTCAGGATTAGTCCAATACCTTCCAATTACTTTGTAAGTATCCACATGATACTTGATGAACTACAGTCGGCACTAATCGCGCTTCCACCTCAGTATCAGCTTTTCGGCGGCTCCATTAATCTGGTACTTGCTACAATCGCATATGCACAATTCAGGTGGCGAGATGCAGCGGGACTTAGATGTGCAACTCGATGTTATGACCCTATTCAGTCATCTTTACAGGAACGCTGAAAGCACCATAAACTACATCAAGAGCATTGTGGAGCATATCAAGACCAGTCTACCGCTACCAAATAATGATTTATATTCCAATCTTGTAGGTAGAGATGGAGACCGGCAAAGCACGTTATCTGAGGACTCTTGGAGCAGCAGGACGTGGACAGACATGCTGTTGAAAGATCCTCGTAGATACCTCCGTATCGCGTTGGCGGTAGAATTCTCGCTTTCTCGCGGTCGTTGCCCAGCAGAAGACGACTTCCCGCTATGGCTAAGAGACCATCAACAACGCAAAGATGAACCATGTTTGGATTCCTGTTCGACTGGAAGAGGGTCACATTTAGATCAGGGCTTCTTCAGCGAAGCTATTGGAGACTTGGCATACGGGGACCAGCAAGCGGTCTCATGATGCATGATAAAACCCACGGAGCGGCATGTCACTAATCGAGGTAGCAAAAGGGAATCGCTGCCGGTAGTTGAAGAGATCCGAGCGCTCCTATGACATCACATTCCATCTCTGCTTGTTTGTTCGGCCCTCGGCTACTAAAAATTCCTGATGTCATTGGTCATTGTTAGTAGGTGAGGGGGGACTTAGGCCTTGTTCTAGACCCAGTGGTGGACAGAAAAGGCAAGATCAACAATTAGTTCATATGCCATTCCTGATTCTAATTGCATTGGCTGTCTTGGTGTACAACCTGGGAACCACGAAGCTTTTTGTTGTCTTCATTATAAAGATGTTATCGCGTCTTATTGTACTGCATACTAGGCACTCGACTACCTATTTCAGGATTTATTCAGACCCGTCAAGATCGAGAAGGTAGGGATTCCGTACACTAAAGAACTACTGCTGGCTTGCCTGGCTGTTCCTGTCTGTCAGGGGGGACAAAAAGGATGTCGGGAACGCGGGGGGAAATGGGGTCTATCGCTATCCCTCTTAAAGCTAGAACGCGGGGCCCCGCGTATCAAAGAGTTTGTCCTAAATTAGGGCGATTTAGCTTGCCAGCTCCAAGAACCGGGTCCAAGCATGCCCTGGTATCCAATCATTGTAGGGATATTATAGGCTTAAAGGTACTCTCATTCAGAACCGAGCCCCTGGAGTCCCCCTCTCCGACCTCTGACCTCCACCTTGCTCCGAACTCATCATATTCAGCCAAGCCCATCGCCAGTATACCTTCTTGTGGCCGTCGCATAGATGCGTTCCCAATCTCCTTCGTCTCATCCCAACGGTGACCAATCCAACCGGACAACATCATCGTCAGCCAAGCGAAGCGCCCTCGGGGACGGCCAGCGCCCATGGAAGCGACGCTCATCCAAGGCCTGCCTCTCATGCCGAAACCGCAAAGTCCGCTGCGACGTCACGGATGGGGGTATCCCATGCACGAATTGCCGCCTTGATAGCATCAATTGTGTTCTCAAAGAGTCCAATCGGGGTCGGAAACCTTCTGCTGCCTCTTGTCAACGTCGCCGCAACTCCAATCCGCCCGCTGCGACGGACCGCTCCTCTGGCTCGCCTCGACCGACATTTGTTACTTCGCGTTTAGCTGCCGTGATTCCTGAGTCTCTTGAGCCAGAAGAGTTTTCTGAGCCCGATGAACAGGATGATCCTGAGCCTGAGCCAGTGAATGAGCCAGTGAATGAGCCAGTGAATGAGCCAGTGAATGAGCCAGTGAATGAGCCAGTGAATGAGCCAGTGAATGAGCCAGTGAATGAGCCAGTGAATGAGCCAGTGAATGAGGATTCCCAGCCTCATCCTCAACGACAAGTCAATCCCGACCAAATTGCTGAGTTCGGTATGTTTTCTTGTCCATCCGTTCATTTCTAGAAACTAAACTAACCACCATCAAAAGGCCAGCAACAACATCAGAATGAGGGAGAGCTCATGGATGAAATCCACGTTCAAATACAAGGCGACCAGCCGCCTAACAGCCAACCTCCAGCGCCTATGGAACCTATGAAACTCGACGCTCCCTTCGAATATGTAGATGAAATTAGAACCCCTGGCGGACCTGTTCCGCTGATGCAGCCGGATAGAGTCACAACATCCTTACCAGCATTCATCCGACCCCCTCCTCAGCACCTAGATAATAGAGACATGTACTATTTATCACATAAACTGTGTTTGTCGATTCCAGATCCAGAATTTAGGGATGAACTGCTACGTGTGTTCGCCACAGTGGTTCATTCTTTCCTACCGATTCTCGATATCGAAGAATATGCTGGCTCCATCCTTCACAACAACGGCCGTAACCCAATCAGCCTTCTGCTATTTCAAGCAGTTAATTTTGTCAGCGTCACCTTCGTGGATATCAAGATGCTGAATTCAAGAGGCTATGCTTCTCGGATAGCCGCCAGAAGAGACTTTTACGACCGTGTGAGGATTCTATACAGTCTGAACTATGAATCGGATCGGATGACCTTGATTCAATCTCTTCTGCTTTTGAGCCATTGGTATGACGGACCAGACGACGACAAGGATACATGGCATTGGATGGGTATCGCCTTGACAAATGCCCAGGTCGGGGGGTTGCATCGAGATCCTGAGCATCTGAAGATATCGCAGCAGGAGAAGAAGCTTCGTCGAAGGTTATGGTGGTGCTGTTTGATGAGGGATCGCTTACTGGCCCTCGGAATACGGAACCCGCCGCGTCTAAGAGACGATGAGTATAATGTCAAGCCGCTCACCTTGGACGACTTTGACTTGCGCTCGCCGTCGACAAACTTGGACACGCTCTTCCACCAGTCAAAGGCCCCATACCCAAACTCAGAAAAGCGACAAAGTCTTGCTGTGATGTGCGTCGAGCTAAGTAATCTATGTGTTTACATTGGCCGTACTCTCAACACCCTGTACACGGTCATGGGCAATTACCTCGGAGGGGTTGAGTACAGCCAGCAATCCACTACTTGGCCTGATAGATCCGCAGAGCAGGCCAAGTCGCTCGCTGAACGCAGTACCGAGCTCAAGACTTGGTTGGAGAATCAGAACATCCACTCTCGTTACACTACCAAGCCTGCATCACGGCAACCCGACACTAATACGGCCGTTGTTTTACAAGTTGATGAGATACTGCGGCTTCACCAAGCCCAGCTTCGCTTGACTTACCTAACCGCTCTGGGTGCTCTCCGCCGACCCTAAGTCTTCTGCTACGGCCCCAACAGTAACGGTAGTGCTGTATCCAGAGGAAATGTGACCGACACAGCAGTCGAGATGACCAAGTTGGCCTTCAACCTACAGCGAGGTAACCAACTACGCTTCCTACCTACCCTTGCAGTGCCAGCCTATCTTGCTGTCACTCTCGTTCATCTTTTCAACACCTGCTCCGACGAAGAAGAGGCCCGGAGTCTGAGTCTTGGACGCCTCTACCAATGCGTAAGCGTCCTTCAACAGTTGCAAGAAATGTACACGTCTGCAGACTATGCGATGCAGTTTCTCAACTCCATACTAAAGAACACCGGGCTTCACGTCCCTTGGACCTTACCGACCGGCGGGAGTAGGTTTGGAGAGCGTGACAACACGACTTGTAAGCCTCGGCTAGACATGGGACCCAGCGCCGTCGCGGCAAGTTGCATGTATCCAAGTCCGAGTACCTCGGGTAACTGGAACCAAGACTCTGCGGCGGATGAGCCAGTCACAAGTCATGAGAGTAACCAGGTGGTCACTGTGGCCCAGGAGCCACGAGCGACATTCGCATTCCCAAATTTAGTGATGGAAAGCTGGAACGCTACCGACCTGAGTGACCTTTTGGCAGGGTCGCCGTTTCCAGGGTCTTGGTGTGACGTTGAGACACTATTGCCGACTCTGCTCAACACTGAAGGGGATACAGAGGGCTTAATGACTGCGCACTTGTCGACTTGAATGTACTATGCTTTTTCTTGATTGATAGTATTGGCTTTGTGTCTAAATGCTAGCTCTATGGGTTGCTGAACTTGTAGACTGGTAAAAATTCATTTCATCGTGATGGCTCCGTGAGTCCATCTCAAAGCTTGGAATTCACTACACGGAAGAGGCATGTTTCTTGATCGACCGTATAGTCTCTTCCTTGCTCCCAACCCAACCAAGTATTCAATACCTCCTCCGCGCCTTGACCTGGACTTAGACGCTTGCCTTTCCATTGGGCGTCAACAGGTCTGCCTGGCGAAGCACTCAGATGTACTATTGGTCGCTGTTCGTAGCCTGCTTGTTCCATCTCCCTGTGCTCGAGAACAGGAGCGACGCACGCATCCAAATTGTCGAATATCTGCTCCCATTCCTTGCGTGTTTTCTCTTTAAACCTGTTGGCAAATGACTCTCGCATGCGTGGCCATGAACGCTTATCCTCACGCCTCAGACCAGGACCGAGAATCTCGTCGCTTGTCAGCCCGAGACCTCGGAGTAGGTTAGCAAAGAACTGAGATTCCAAAGCGCCTACCGACACGTATTTTCCTTGATCTTTACACTCGTAACATTGGTAGAAAGGGCAGCCTCCATCCAACAGGTTAGTTCCCCTTTCCCCGCTCCAAGCAGGTTCTTTTGACCTCAGACGTGGAATGGCCCCAATATATGAGGCGCCATCAACCATACTCGCATCCACTACCTGACCTTTTCCCGTAGAGATTCGGTGATAAAGGGCCATGAGAACGCCCGCAAAGGCCACCAGTCCTCCCCCTGCATAGTCTGCGAGTAGGTTTCCAGGTGGCGATGGTGGTAGCTCACTGCTTCCGAGCATACTCAATACCCCCGAGACAGCCAGGTAGTTGATGTCATGCCCAGCCATGTCCTTATACGGGCCATCGCGACGGAAACCGGTGATTCGAGCCACGATGAGACGGGGGTTGGAGACAAGAAGAACAGAAATGGGACATAAGCCCAGTCTCTCGAGAACCCCAGGTCGAAACGGGTCGATCAAAATGTCGGCCTTATCGAGAAGGGTTTTGAGGAGGCGGATAGAATCTCGGTTTTTGAGATCTAAGACAATAGAGGACTTATAGGATGTCAGAATGTCCTGGTTTTCGGAGATACCTACGCGGTCCAAGCGTAAAACCGAGGCTCCGTATGAAGAGAGAAGTTGCCCACAGAAGGGACCTAAGAACAAACACGTATCAAGTCAGAATCAACCGGAGATATCTCAAGGCTTGAGATTGGGGGAGACTCAATGGCCGCTACTTACCTGGAGCAAGGCCTGCAAGCTCCACTACTCGCAGGTCTGTAAGAGGTGGCGCGGATTTCATGAAGAGCCTTGCCTTTGACTACATGTAAATAAACAAAGGCCTTGATTGTGTTGATTTGCAATATTCTTATGTCTATTTCCTTGATGTGACACTTCATAGATATATCCTATTCCAAAATACAATGGTACAATTATTATACCTACAATGAGAGCGAGCAGTGTTTGGAGTGCGTGTCAACTTGTCAAGCCTAGCCGACTACCATGGGTGAGAGCCCGAGGGTACCCAGTTTAAAGCCATTACTGTGCATAGTTACCGAGGAATATACAGTATATAGGCTACACCCATACAGCTGAAATTAATCAATAAAGAATTAAGCTGGTCAAGCAACACAGCTTCCAAGCCAAAGTCGTATTAGCACATTCATTATCGAGAAGTCCACCTCAACACTACAAGGCCAAATGGCACAAGTTGGCCCATTGCGACGAGATATCGTCGAGTATATTCGAGAAAGTTGCAAAGAAGAAGATCTCAATCCTCCAGTCCCAAGAGAATATGGAGATATCCCTGTCTCATATGAAGCCATTACTAAAGAATGGCTGAGCGCGACTTTGGCCCGGGATGCTTTCGGATCAACTGTCAAGAGCTTCAGACTAGGCCCAAAAGATAACGGGTCGGCTAATCGACACCGCATCGAAATCGAATGGGACGGCCCTCGAACATCCGAGCTCCCAACTTCAGTCTTCTGCAAGGCAGCTCACTCTGCGGAAAACCGTATTGTCCTAGCTGCAGGAGGTACCTACAGTGAGGTCTTCTTCTACAATCATATACGACCTCAGCTCAGCATCGAAGCGCCATGGGCATATTTTGCCGGTTATGACCCAAAATCATGGGCTGCCATGGTGATCTTAAAAGACATGGGTGGGGAGACCACGTTCTGCAATTACAAGACAAGCTTAACCAAGGCTCAGTTCGCCGAGCAGGTTCAGATGTTGGCAAAGTTACACGGCCAGTACTATCAGTCTCAGCATCCAGACTTTGAACGGTTGCTGGTCTATAAAGATCGGATCAATAACCTGATAGCGGTTGGGCTTGAGAACATGTGCGTCAATGGATTCAGGGCTGCAAAGTCTGTAATTCCTCCGCGCCTATTTGCGAGGCAGAGTGAAATTTGGCCTTGCACGCTAAAGTCAGTTGAGCGAAATGCTGCGCTTCCACCGACGGTGTTTCACGGAGATGTCCATCTTGGTATGTGTCCCCAACCCAGCGCCGCCACGTGTTGCGATAGACTCTGACATGATTACTCTCATCAAGGCAACTGGTACATCACACCCAATGGACGTATGGGCCTGACAGACTGGCAGACAGTAGCCAGAGGTCACTGGTCCCGTGACCTGGCGTACGTCCTTAGTACAGCTGTAAATGTCGAGAAGCGTCGCCTGTGGGAGCATGAAATGGTTGAGATGTATGTGGCAGAGCTCAGGAAGCATGGAGGTCCCAAGGTTAGCACCCAGCAAGCATGGCTTGAACTACGAAAACAGTTATTCGGTGTACTGGCTTATTGGACGCTTACTCTTACGCCCGGTGAGAATCTGCCTGACATGCAGACAGAAGAGGCGTGCCTATGTTTTATTGGGCGCATATGTGCAATGATGGACGATCATGATGTGCTTGACGCTTTTTGATTTTGATTTTAAGTTCTGGACGGAATATACAGGCAAGCCGGTGACTTCCTGGCCTGTGAGGACCATTGAGATAGCTCTAGCATATTAGAAGACTGTCGGCTCACTGGTATTTCTCATCACCCATATTCCTTGGAATATAGCAGTTAGATTTAGCAACCTAGTGCCTAAAGTTTGGAATATGGATTGCCTGTAAGCCAAATATACGGTATTATCCTTTGCGCACTATCTGAGGAGCTCGTGCCGCCTGGCTAGACCTCAATCCATGCTGCCTACGACCAAACCAAAACATCACCACTTTACTCAGATCGCTGGTTTAAATTCCCAGTATAGCCCTATAACGATTCTCGCTGGCCTTCTTTGTAGCGGTAATGTTAGGTGCGATCATCTCAAAGCCGTGAGGTAAGCCCGGATACACATGTAGCTCGGTAGGGATATTCTCGGCCAGTAATTTTGTAGCGTATTTGATATTCTCTTGCAGGAAGATATCAAGGCCTCCAACATCGATGTATGTGGGTGGCAGACCAGCCAGACTTGGAGCCCGAGGAGGAGCTGAATAATAGGAGATGCCAGCTGATTCGGGTTTCCCGGCTTCATCACCCAGAAGCGCAGTCCAAGCTGTTACGTTATCTGTAGTCTTCCAAAATGCAAGAGGTTCCACCCCTTCGTTGGGAACCATGTTGCAGTCATCGATCATTGGATAGACTAGGATCTGTTTCGCCAGCCCTGGCTTTAATCTTTTGTCTCGAGCCATAAGCCCAACACCAGCAGCGATGCCACCGCCTGCGCTCTCACCCATTACACCAATTCTGCTCGGGTTGATATTGAATTCCTTTGCTTTGCTATGTAGCCAGAGCAGAGCTGCGTAGCCATCCTGGACAGGAATAGTGCCCTTGAACTCTGGGGCCAACCGATAGTTGACGCTGAACACAGGTACTGCTGTCATGCTAACCAATTGTGCTAGCGGTTTTGCTTGAATCTCGGCTGATCCTAGAATCATTCCTCCTCCATGGAAGTGAAGTAGACATGGCCCGGGGTCATCTCGAGCAACGCCTGGCGTCAGAGCAAGAACAGATATAATGTAACCATCAGGAGTTTCGACGTTGTAAGATCTCTGATCCACTTCTGGACAGGTGTCTAATCTTCCAAACAGTGCCCTCATGCCAGCTTCTCGTGCCTCCCTTCCAGCCTTGATATTATCCAGGCAAAGAGGCTCTCGCCTAGACATTGTAGGAACGAGCGGCTCCAAGACGGACCAAAACTCGGGGTCGTATTGAAGAGGCATTGAACATTGAGTAGAGGTAGTTTTATCTTGAATCTTGAAGAAATGATAGGCTTTTTAATGAGGCGCGTCTATCTGCTCATGGAAATATGAGACAGGTTGTAGAGGTAACCTTATTAGTTGTTGCTGTTCTCTGTTTATCTATATTGAATAAAAAGCTTAAAGCACTGGGGTTGTGTTTCTTGTAGGAGATGCTTGAAATCAAGACCGTACTCCAGACTCGGGTCTATTTCGTGGCCATGTTGGCGTCGGGTTGCCGAGGTGTTTTACAGACTTTGGCTAATCAACAGCAGATAGCCTTTGTATCACTTGTTCCAGTCTATCTCGACTTATCGAACATGATCTTTGAAACTTTTAGTAATTCAAACCTCCTTCAAAGATATTTGGTTAGCGATCGCAGAATCAGCACGACATGGCCAGACGAGCGCACTCGACCTTCTTTTGAGCCACGCGGAGATGAACTGGCGTTCTTTGCAAGACGTAATTATCTGGGTAAGCCCGTCAGATAACAATGCTGTGATGAATTTTCTCATCGGGAGGGTTCCAGAGAGCAAGCCTCCTTGGCACGGTTCGGTCCTTGAGTATGCTGCATTTTCAGGGGATAAAACGCTTGTCTCTGCGCTTCTCAGCCCAGAGGGAACCTTCATTCAATACGATAGTGCTGTGAGGCATAGGGCCCTCGGTTTAGCCATACGATACAGGCAAATATCCGTTATTAAACCACTATTAGAGTCTGAACCCGACCTAAGCGCTCCGTTCCATGATGGCAGGACTCCTTTGCTTTTGGCCATTCACATGCACAAGCCAAGTATCGTTAAGCTCTTGCTCTCTAAAGATGCAAGCCTGCTGGATGTGGATGATGATGGGTTTTCAGCTGTGGAGACTGCCATTAAGGTCGATGACACTGAGTCTCTAGAGATTCTAATCGGAGAGGGAGCCAGGATCGCCGATAAGCCTCCCTACAGCTTGATGCGCAAGCTCCCAATTGTCCTCGCAGCCGAACTTTCAAGGACAGAGTGCTTTCGCATATTGGCAAAGGGCTCAGATACGTCTGTAAAGTACAACGACACAAGCCTTTTATACATGATATCTCATGATCCGAACCAGATGGAAAATTGCAAAATGCTACTAGACAATGGGGCAACGGCCAACGAAACCTACACGGACAAGGAAATGTTGTTGAAACGGGTGTTGAGGTCTGATAGCAAAGAAATGGTTGACTTGTTTATCAAGGACAATGACCTCCTGAATTCAGAAGATCCTTGGGATGAGTCTGTTTGCAAGACACCATTATCTTTTGCGGTTGATTCATGCTCTCTAGACATGGTGGCACATCTCATCAACAAGGGGGCTTCGGTCAACAAAGTACCAGAGGGTGGCGACTCCGCGCTCTTTAGGGCCGCTTGGTGCGGGCACGCCCAGAAGTGCGAGCTTTTATGCAAAGCGGGAGCGGATGTCAACTGGACAACATCCAGTGGTTTTCGTGGTGGTTGGGCCCCAATCCACGCGGCCTATGATAGCGCTGCCACCTTATCTGTACTTTTACAGCACAACGCATCCGTCGATATTCAGAGCGAAGAAGGGACCGTCTTGATGATGGCAGCGAAGTGGGATATGATCGATACTGTGAAGGTTTTAGTCGCGCATCAACGCCCACGACCAAATCTCGATATCAGTTACAGTTACAATGAGGCCCATGAACAATTTGGGTTCACGGCCCTTGCCTGGGCTGTCAATTGTGGGAACTACGGCTGCGCTACGCATCTGGTGGAAGCCGGGGCCAAGCTTCCTGAAAATTTGAACGACGTGAAATTCACGCTGAAACTGAATGGAGAAGGCAAGGTTGAAGAATTGGAGAAATTCGTCATAACGTGCCTCAAGCGTGGAACCAAAATCACAAAAGCTAACGAAAACGGTGACACTATTCTTCATTGTATTTGTATGGAGACACCTGTGTCAGCGGTTCGAGCCCTTGTTCGGTTGGGAGCACCAACTGATGTGCCCAACCAAGAAGGAATGACTCCGCTGTTTATCGCTGTCAAAGAACAAAACATGGATGTCGCGGAGCTGTTGCTTGCTCAAGCGCCCGCAGAAATTCCCAGTTTCAGAAGTCTTTTATCTTTCTGCTTGAGCGAAGGCACCGAAATCGGAAACATCCTCAAACTACTCAAGGTCATGTTAGACGCTAAGGTTGATCCCAATGCCTCCGAGCCGGGGCTGGTTTCTCCTCCTTTGCTTTACACGACTATCATTATGATGCCATCCTACACTCCATCCACCTGTCGCAGTCTAGTCCAGTTTCTGGTAGGTAAAGCTGGCTGTCAGGTCAATGCTCCGGGAGGATTTCACTTGCACCCAATTCTTGCTGCGGCAAGCAGATGGGATTCAGGACTGCTGCATTATCTCATTCGTCATGGCGCGAATGTTGAGGTTGCTGATAGTCTAGGTCGCCGTCTGATTCATTATGCTCCTTTTATGGATGACGCAGATATGAAACGGTATCGACTTCTCGCTAGAGCAAAAGCCGATTTGCAGGCACCAGATAACTATGGACGTGCGCCATTGCATTTTGTAGCAGGCTTCGGGTTTGTTTATGAGCTTGAGTGGCTACGAAGGCACACTTCGAGCACCTTTGATGTCAATGTGAGAGATGAGGACGGGTGGTCGCCTTTGATGTGGGCGTGCAGGCTTGGGCCGAGCAACGGTCCTGCGGTCGAGCTATTGATAGAATGGGGGGCTGATAAATGCACAATTAGTACGGATAGGCAATGGTCCGCGCTAAAGCTTTCTAGTCTCAGTGGCATGACACCCAGTACGCAGGGGCTTCTTCGCCCTTCAGAGGACCTGCAGAATCGCATCATCCAGTCTGAAGGTCAGAGTGCATGGGATTTGGCTTTCTCCACTACTGATCCCGAGGAGATACGTGGTGACTATTACTGCGACGGATGCTTCTTGGTTCGTTTACGCCTCCTGACCTCCTATCTTCCATTACTAAGAAGTCTGCCTCTTTAGTCTATCATCGGTACACGGTATAAGTGCACGACATGTGATCCGTCTCAAGATCTATGCTTTAAATGTCAGCCGCATCAACGAACAATGCATGACCCAGATCACCATTTCGAAGAGCACCTTGATGTGGCGATTAATCCTGATTCTGACCCTAAAGACAGTTCTTCTGAGGAAAGTGAGGAAAGTGAGGAAAGTGAGGAAAGTGATAATGACGCACACAGTAACCATGCTGCCGACAGCGGGTAAAATGTCTTTCTGATTACTTTAGCTGTGGCTTTTAACCTGTCGGGAAATTATGAAACCTATACATAGAATGCAATTGGTTTCTTCTGTGCACTTATATCGCTCCCTTCCCTGTTATAAAAGATAGAGCTCTTCTTATCTAGGTTTATTAAGACAATGATGCCGAAAATCAGAGTTGTTGTGGCAGGGTATGTGATTATGCTAAGTTACCAATAAAATGCCCTCGTCAACACGTGTCTCTTTAATGTTGTGGGCGTTATAGCTAATCAGATAGTGGTGGGCGCTAAAGAATCCAATTCATTGCCGATCTGAGATTAAATAACTCCATATATAAACTCTAATCGCTGTATTTATACGCCGCCCGAAGTTGTAAGGACCTCAAACACAAATAGAGCCTGGCCAAGAAGGAGGATGCCAAGGACAGCATGTTGATCTGTGCCGTCGATCGTCCGTAGGATCTGTAGCGACTTCGCCCCCTGTGAAGGTCTGAAGCCGTCCACTGCAGACGAGACGCTTGGCAATGCGCTACTGTTCTCAAGAAGGCGAGATACCCGTCTTTGACGATCGGGGCAGAATGAGAAACAGCTGAGTATATAGCGATGCGGAAGCTTTGGATTAAGTTCGGTCCCATGGCCAATGAAATACGTATCAATGCAAATCTTTCATCGTCGGACAGAATGCTCGCGGTATGGAAAAGGGCTTCCGGTGACAGGAGCAGCGGTACTCGCATGGCCTTGACCGTTTTCTCATGGCGCGCGGATGGCGACTCATGAGGCCCATGATAGACGTGGACTGTATCAGTCTGAGTGTGTGGTTTTAGCTTATTACCAGCGCTATGGAGCTCACAGATTTGTAAATTCCGGTTAGTAAATGGCCTCAAAACTGGACGACGGTCTCTGCAGGTTTGCTTACAAGACGTGGAAGGCTTTTCGCCTCAAAGGCGGCTTGCACACCTACCTATATACCCCAAAGCTAGCAACAACCAGCTGTTCTAATCTAAGTTAATTAAAAAGATAATAAAGTATTAATCAAAATATGAAAATCTAACTTATAAACAAGACTCAATAAGATAAAATGGGATAAAGATAAGTCAATATAGATCTTAGAACAGTGTAAGAGACTAATAGGGTTAGGTCCTATCTGCACGAAATTCCTAAAGTTCCACTCTTGGGAAAAGCTGGTTTACTCCCCCTTCTTCCCCGCCTGGGCAATAGCCCAGTTATGAGCCGCTAGAGTAGCCTCATCCAAACTCTCCTCAGGTAATCCCAAAAGATCATTGTGAGTCTCAAAAACACCGTCGCCAGTAGGGTAGAACGCACGAGAATACAAAGCCTTCAAGAATCCCATTCCCACTCCCTTAGAGAGTTCATCTAATCCTTCCTGGAAACGCTCAGCAGCAGGTTGATAAGAAAAAGTCCAGTCTTTATCAGTCTGACCCAAGACCTTGTTAACACTATCAAGCAGCTCTCGCTGGTTAACAGTGAAACTCTTAATGTAAACGGGCTTGTTCGCGAAGTGTGCCAGGGTGGTAGACTTGTCGTTCTCGTCCTGTGGAAGTTTCTTCATGTTGACCAACGCTGCCAATGCACGACCAGTTTGAGGCCAGGTAGTCGTGTTCACCCGGGTCTTACCCTCATCGTAGAAAGTGACTTTCTTGTTGGGAAAATCGAATCCGTATGTGAAAGGTCCGACGCCCAAGCTATACTCGTACCAAAAGTTAGGTGTGATGGCAAGCCAGTTGGATCCAACATCCTCAACTTCCTTGACACTGGCATGGATGTACTTCAGAGCCTCAATGTCATCTTGGAACTTTGTGTGGCCGTAGAAATCGACGCCGTAAGCGTTGGGAACGATGTAAGAAACACCCGCCTTGCCAGCCGCCCTAACAAGCTTGCTATGGGTGTCAGGGGGTGCAGTGAGAGCTAGAGTGATAACCAAGAAGTCTTGGCCCCCCAAGGCCTCAACAAGGGAAGCCTCATCTTCGTAGTCAACATGAACAAGTTTGACACCCCCTGGAACGGTTGTCTTACTACCCTTGCGGGTAAGGGCGGTCACGGTCTGCTTGCCAGACTTGAGAAGATACTCCGTGAAGACTTTTCCGATCTGTCCTGTGGCCTATGAATGTGTTAGCACATCAGATCTCGATATCCTCTACAGGTATACTGACACCAACGTGGGCAACGTTCTTAATAGCGTTGACAAAGCCTGGGGCTTGGTCCCTAGCGTACTGATTCGCCATTACGCTCGAGATGAAAGTTATAAGTATGAGAAGAGGTAGTATGGAAGAGAGTGAAGTTGTTTTGTTAATGATTCTTAATTGAAAATTGTTCCCAGCCAGTCTCTTATATCTCTGATATGCTTACAAATTTGTATACTCCCGTCTCTCCCACAAAGTCCTGATGACGAATCAGCGATTGAGTTAAGTGTTAGTGGCTGAAGAATGAAGTTTGCAGATTTCAAGTTTAGACTACTCCATATTCAGTCTAGCTCAATGGACATGCCTTGTAGTTAAGATGTAAGACATGAGTTAGTCTTAAGGGTTAGTTATAAATGAAATTGAGTCCTTAGTCTTTACAATCTCTTATAAAGAAAAGAAAAGCAAAACTAAAAGCTCATATAACTAGAGTTTTATCTTAAGTTTTCTATATAGTATTCATAATGTAGAAAATCTATATCTAATTACATTCAGCTTAGCCTTCTCCCAGACAATTTCTAATTTTCTAAGCTCAACTTACAATAACCTTAATAACACATGTTTAACACAAAATCAAGCAGCTTATACCTGCACAGATAAAAGCCCCTTTACAATAGCTTCATCTAAAGCCACCTAACCAATCGCAAAGTCAACTAACTGCAAAGCCGCAAAGCCAACCAGGTCCTTTACAAGATAAAGCCTTCACAACAATCATTGTAAGGTTCAGCTTTTAATGGCACTACAGAACTACACAGAAGAGACATAAAATAAACATAAATAGTATTAGTTATCAAACTGCACATTACATACTAAACAATAGTATAGACAACCTTTTCAGCACTAACTGCACGAACTCCCGGCACCTTGTTTGGAGATACAAGTGGCAGGCCCTGTTCAGCAATCTTGTCAAGACCACCAGGCATTTGACGAACAGGGTTGCTTTCCAGCTTAGCCTTGCCCTGGGGGGCTTCTGAGCCAAGGAACTTGAAGAATTCGGCAGCAAACTTGCGTGCTTGAGGATTCGCTGGAATACTCGCACCTGACATTCGAAATTAGCAATGTCAAATTTACACTAACCATTTAGACCTCACGTACCTTGGTAACCAATTTCAACTTCCAGGCCCTCCCAAACAGCGCCAATCAAAGGCTTGATGCGCAACTTAGTAATGTCGAATTTTCCCAGAGCTGGACTTCGGAACACTGCGAAGCGACCCTCGGGAGCCAAAACTGATTCAACTTGCTCAACAGTTGGCGAAAAAGATACAGCGTCAACTGCATAGTGCACACCACCAGTGTTAGCAGCCAGTTTCTCGACTTGCTCAGTCCAATCGGCATCGTGATAGTCGATCAGAACATCAAAAGCATAGGGCTTTGCTCGAAGTAGGTCATGTTTCGAGGCACTTGCTACGCCGATAAGATTGACCTTAGTGCTTGAAAGCTTCTCGCTGAGGCGGACCAATTGAGCGGCAAGAAGACCGAGGGATGCAGTCGCCCCGTAGATAAGAATGTTAACAGGGTCGCCAGACTTTAGGCCAAGGTGACCAAAGCCTTCGGTTTCGGCAAACGGACAGGGAAGTTGAAGGCGGCTGAAAACTCCTTGGGCTGCAGTGAGACCGCATATACTGATGCCTGCGGCTTCTTCAAAGGACATGTTATCGGCGACATGCCACGCGAGATCCCACTCAACGCATACGTATTGAGCAAATGCGCCCGGTCGTTCGTTGACAGAGCAAGCTAGGGATAGGACAACGTGTTAGTGACTAGGTTAATGGTGATCGTTATGGCGCATGGAGTACTTACCACCCTGCACGAAACTTGCAACACGCGTGCCGACTTTGACACGAGGGTCATCCACTTTGTCAAGATCTGAACCAACCTTGGCGACCTCGCCTGCAAAGTCACTTCCTACCACGCGGTAGTCTTGCGCAGCTACAGGGTTGGCAATATATAGCCAATCAACTCGGTTCAACGCAACAGCGCCAACCCGGATCAAAATCTCCGACGGGCCTGGTTCAGGAATAGGAACGTCTTGTACGGTGACAAATTTGTCTTTGGGGGCTAGGACCAGGGCTCTCATTGTCGTCATGATATAGATTGATCAAAGTCTGGAAACAACAGTAAGAAGATAAATGGTTAACTATGTAGGTCAAACTGAGTAAAAATTTCAGGATGCGGAGGGTTTAAATAATTCACCTCCAACATCAGATAGTGTAAACCCTTACCAGGCAATGCGGGAGTCGCTTCTGTTGTACCCCAGTCATGTCAAGACTTGAATGAGAAAGGCCTAACTCTTTGAGGATAAGTGTCTCTAAATCATCACCTCAGAGAGGTACTGACTGCCCCAAAACCTTATTAAGCAGCTCTCCCACAAAACGCCGAACCAATTTTTACTCCACTTTATCACCAACAACTCGGACATTAAGAGACAATCTCGTTAACTCCGTAAAAGATTCTGCGCCTCTCTCATTACCCATCAAAGTTTGCATCATATTGCAAGATACAATGAGTGACCAAACAGGTATGTAGTCCCGTTAATACACTCCGGGTTTGCGAATTGGCAATTCTGTAATCGATGTCTAATCCCTGCCTATAGGTGACCAAGCTGTAAAGCAACTTCAGCAAGACTTGGGGGTTAAGTCTTTCCAGGCTCCTACAGGTCGCTTTATTTGTAATTGTGGAAAGAGTTATTTGCGCAAGGAACATCTCAAGAGGCACCAAGCGACACATAGTTCACAACCACACAAATGCCACATCTGTGGGCAGTCGTATTTGCGCGAGTAAGATTAGATCACATTCTCTGGCATACGTACTGCTGAACTAATTATTTAGGGATGTCTTCAAGCGCCACTTAACAACTCACCAAGATCCTTCTACTAAACCACGTGCTTGTGATGCTTGCCGTGCAAACAAGACAAAATGTGATGGCAACGGAATTTCTGATTGTTCTTTTTGTAAGAACAAATCTATTAATTGCAACTACTCTCTGCGGCGCTCCAGGATGGCAAAGAACGCCACTCCTGGAACACACAACAGAATGCCTTTGAACGATGAACCATCATCTGGACAGCCTATCCCCAAAGCCAAGCCTGCGACGATAAGAGAGGCCATTAGCAAATCCTCTATGGCGAAAGCAAGATCAAGAAGTTACAGAAATGCATTACCACCTTCTCTTTCGATTGCTGAAACAGAAACTGGGCCAAGTTCATCTAACGATCCGAATTATTTGACAATAATTTTTAATCAACTATCTGCATCACCACCCCGATCGGCCCCCCTACACGTGAAGGATGCTTCTGCCTCTGAGAAACAATGGATTGAAGAGACTTTCCAGTCTTACGCTGATCACTTTCATCATCGATGGCATATAATCACTGCTGCGACGTATGAGTTCAACGAAAAGCCCTTTGACAATGCAGCATCAGTCATAATGATTGGGTGTTATTTTTCTAACAAGCAGAATAGCAACAGTATTTGCATGGATATTCATCATAAACTTGTCGACCAATACACACAGCTATTGGTGAGTGCCTGTTTGGTGACATGACCAGTTATGTCAGCTTACAGGTTCATAGGAAAACATCTTAGCACGCAAGATAATCCCTTCTACAATGAGACGTCTCGAGACCTATCAGTCAATTATGTTGAATATAATCTTTGCATTACTCTCGAATGTATGTACTTGCTGCCACTATTCAAGGTTGGTGACGAAGCATCTCGTGCTAACATTACCCCAAGAACGAAGAGATCATAGCAAAGGCTAACTCTCTCTGTGGTCTTTTCATCGAGACACTGCGAGTTACTGGATTTCTCAACCAATCATACGCACAAGAAGTCCTCCAGACCGAGTTTCCTGGCAGCTATGGTCCGTGGGTTGGCATGATAACAGACGAGTGGAAGAGGTTTGTAATTTTCGGTCTTTCTTATCATACAGCCCTTGTATCATTTCAAGCTAATTTGTTGAGTGAATGCAGACTCGTTTGTAACCTTTTCAAGATTGAGACACGGATATCTCTCGACTGCCAACAGCGTCCCCGACTACATTACAACGAATTAGAGACCACCCTGACATCGCCTTTTTCTGTGCGGAATTGTTATGACATGGATGTTTTTGTTCATCGTCAGAAGTATGAGACCATGGGCCGTAATATCCAGTTATCTTCAATGATCAAGCATCCCGAGCACTTTCTTCCTGTTCCATTGCTTGTTGAAAACATCTACCTCGGTCTCTGTGGTCTTGCTGTTGAAATTCTTGAATATGAGCATACTCGTGTCATTTCTGATACACTGGACCTCACTGCGGTGAGATTGATACGCGACAGTGTCACTGATCGGCTTACAATTTGGCTTGCTCATATCGAGGATGCCACTCAAAGGCTAACTTCTGATGTGTGCAATCCAACAGATGATGCTCTATTGGTCAATTATCTTGCACGAGAGAATGAGGCTCAAGGCTTGTCGAGCATTAGGGCAGTGGTTAGGCAGCGTGTCCAGGATATCCTCTCTGACACACTAACAGTTTCTCATCAACTTAAAACTTTACTATCTACTAGCACTTAGATATATTTATACTCAACTTAAAGCACTAATTTATTACTCCCTTAATAAATAAGAATAAGTACATTACTGTTAAAATATAATTAGTTTTAGCTAAATAATATATACTAAAGCTATAATTAACTTACTAAGTAATATAGCTTAATAGTATAAGGGTTACTAAAGGTTTATTTACTTTATCTTATAGACATTTATAACTATATTTAAGTCTAATAAGTTATAAAAAACACTATAAGAAGTAACTGGTAGAGTAATGGATAACTTGCTTTAAGCGGCCCGTAAGTACCAGCAGCCCTAAATTCGAACAGTTCTTGAGTTTAAGGAGCCTCTAAAAGTGGTATACTAGATTTTCGGAGGTCCCCTTTATAAGACGGTTGAGCCCGAGCCCGTCCGTTCAGGATCTCGGGTGCTGGGTCCATAAGGCAGAGGCCGTGGGGATGCCTATTGACAGGCTGAAAAATGCCATGTTGAGCTCTGCTGCCCTGGATTCGGATAGCAAAATGCAATATGAGCAAGTTGAGGGTGTGGTGGATGGACTGGATAACAACACATATCCTTTCGTTCTTGTGTTTAAAATGTTAAGGAAGGTGCACCCCTACCGCTTTTGTAAAATTGTTCATGTGCTGCTATCTGATTCTGTTTTTGTCTTGTATTTAATTGCTTCAAAGAGGCTTGTAATAGTTATCTCTATTTGAAGCAACTTAAGTAAACTCCAATGCAGATTAAACAGCAGTCAGCTAATACCAACTGAACTAAGATTAGAGATAAAACTCTTCTTATCCATACAATGGCGAAGATCACAGTTATTGGTGCCGGGTAGGTGATTGTGTTGAGCAGCCAATGAAATGCCCCTGTGAACACGCAAGTATCCACTACTGTGGGCATCGTGTCTAGCTTGTGGTGGGCGCTATCTCCTTGCTTGCGCGAAGGCATCCAACGCGTACCCCGCAGGGGTCTGATCTAATGAAAATGAAGCTGTTAAAAGGTACTTCTTTTCCCACCTATTTTCTATGGTAATAGAAGTTAAAGCAATTTGCTAAGTTACATAGAGGAACATTATAAAGCTTGCAGCTATACCTTGATTTTAGCACCTTCTTCCTGCCTCTATTCCTATCAGTTTCCCCTAAGGCACATACTGTAGCTTATAATCTTGCAACACTACAGCGATGGCCCTGATAGGCGTGGTAGCTACTGTATTTAGTATAGCCTTAATAGATAAGCTGATGGCCTAAGTGGCTGATATCTTTATTGCTAGACCTGTATCTCTTCCTTCCTTTATAGGCTAGGCTATAAGCTGCAATGAGGGCATCTACAAGGCAGCTTCTTCACGCTGCTTACAACTTATATCTCTTCTAGCTTAGGTTTCTATATAGCTGCAATAGATAGCTATTAATAAGGGTAACATCAAGGAGGAAGGTCTAGGCTAAAGCCTACCAAGGGCCCTGATAAATATGGTGATTATAGCCTAGTGATGCCTTCAGTTAGTCTCCTTAGTCTATATAATTTATTTTATTATTATAAGTAGCAGTAAAAGAAGAAATCTTAAATTCCTTTATAGCTTTCTTATTAAAGAAATACTATATTAGCTATATATAAGCTTCTATTATATTTAGCCTCTTTCTCTTTTACTTAATAAGCTTATCTTCCTTAAATATAAAAGTTAAGAAGAGTATAAGAGTATTATCCTTCTATGCAATTTAGTTAACTTACTAAGCTAAGAGATAAATTAGTAAGAGAATTATATATAAATTTATCTTATAATTTTACCTTATAATTAACTGTTAAAGTTATTTAAAGCTTACTAAACTGCAGAAGGTTATAGCTAGTAGTACTATTAGCTTTAAGCTATATAAAGGGCTTAAATATACTACAGTTATACTAGGCTATACCTATAGCCTTATAGCTTAGCTAGTAAAGATATATAAAGAGATTTATAGATAAGAAGAGGTTATTAATAAAGATATAATATCTAGCTTTTAGCAGCTTATTAACTAGAATAATAATTACACTCTAAGTTAGGTTAAGAGGTATATATAGATCTCTTTATCTCTAACTATATAATTAACTAGGAAACTGGCTTTTCTTTCTTAAGTGCTAGTACAGCTTCTTCTGATAACTAATTAGTCTATATCTCTTCTTTAGCTAGTGCTAAATCCACTGTAGGAAGAAGCCTTTTTAGGCTATAACCTAAGACTTAAAGCTAAGAGGTATAGGTTTATTAGAGACCTTCATTATCTTGTATAACCTCCCTGTAAAGCGGGTTATATACTTATCTATAGTAATATTTATGCCTAGGGCCTATAGATTAATAGATATATGCTATATATACTTAAACCAGTTATTTATAGCTTAGAATACCTTTAAAAGCTATATATTAGCTATATTAAAGGGGTTAAAGACTTATATATGCTGTTAAAGAAGCTAGAAGCAGTTATATATAAGGTATTTATATATACTATAGTTAGCGCCTTAATGCCTTAGTAAGAAAGTCTCCTAATAGTAGTAAACTGTAGATTTCTTGTGAATTCCTATGTAAATTAGGATAGCAAGCTATATATATACCTCTATAATAGAGGTCTTATACTAGCCTCACAGCCGGCTTACTAGGCCTAAGTGATAGCTTTAGAGTAAGCTTTAAACCTAGGAATTGGTGTAATAGACCTAGCTTTTAATAAGGGAATAAGGTAGGAAAAGCTGAAAAAGCTCTAGAGGTGTCTAGGGCAGTGGCTTAACCGCTAGGTCGCGTAAGGGCATCTCTATAGGAAGGAAGTAGCTGCCGCGGCGTGTGATTAGGCTAAACACAGGTCTGCAGGTGAAATCGTCAGGTTGCTCACGGCGGCTGTTTTCCTCTATGATATAGCTACTAGGGTCAGCGGCGTTAAGTGCCTAGCCAGGGACTGATTAGGAAGTCATAAGTCTCTTTAGAATGATTTCTATGGTGTTTTGGCTGTAATTGATTTCCAAGGGACCTCTTGTACCCTGCTCGTACCCGGGTCAATTACGTGAAAAAAGTGGGCCCGGTACGCGTTGGATGCCTTCGCGCAAGCAAGGAGATAGAAGGTAATTTGTCAGCGATCTGAGATTAACTAACTCCACATATAAACTCTAATCGCCGTATTTATACGGCGCCCGAGCCCCATGTGACGCAACCGTATCTTCTTGTAATGCAACACGGAGGCATGTCAAAGACGATTAGAAAGCGGAAGGGTCACAGAAAGTCCCGAGAGGGGTGTGTGCAATGCAAGGAGAAACACGCCAAGGTGATTACCCTCCCCGTGCCACGGGGAGAGTGCAATGAGGTGCATCCACGATGCTTTCAATGCGAGCGGGCCAACCTCGTGTGCAGCTTCTCATCCCCCACGCTGACCAAGCCACCGCTGAACGAAGACAGCTTAGCTGATCTGGAGTTGCTGGAGCACTGGCACCGATATCCTGTGACGGGCGACATGACCGAGACTACGAGGCAGCTGCAATACAACCTTGTTCACTTGGGCTTCTCTCACCACTATTTACTGAATAGTATTCTGGGCCTCACCGCCCTTCAGCTCTACAGTGAAGATCGCTCTCAGTCAAAATGGTACGTCAGAGCTGTTGCGCACCAACAAGCTGCGATTAGTCGAGCTAGACCGCATTTTGAGTCATTGAATCAAGGACATGAACAAGCTCTGCTGGGGTTTTCCGCTTTCATGTCAATGTACGCCGTGGCGGAACCAGTCTATCGCCCAGGTGGCATCTGCCCCGAAGCACCATTTGACCCGGTTGAGGAGCTGCTGAGAGCACTTCGCTTCAGTAGGTCTACAATTATGTTTGTACAGCAGAGCTTTCCCCCTGCTGTCGTCTCGGGATCATGGCTTCTTACTAAGTTCGCTACCAATCACCAAGAAACTGGGAAGGATCTTGAAACAAGATATCCACAGCTTGCACTTCTACAGGGATACATAAGTAGTCAGGTTGAAGGAGTGCATAAGAAAGCATGTCTCCATGCTGTGAGAGCACTGTTCCGGCGCATTGCAACACTTTCGGACAACGTCGGCGACCCTGAGCCGGGGAAGATAGTTTGGGGTTGGGGACTTGAGGTAAGCCAGATCTTTCTGGATATGTGCTCAGATCGTCAACCAGCAGCACTTGTTATTCTAGGTCACTTTGCTGTTTTGATGAACTATAATCGGGAGCATTGGTGTTTGAGCCCATGGCCAGCTGGTTTGCTGAGGTATATCGATGGGGTTCTTGGAAATGAGTGGGAACATGTTATGCAATGGCCGGGAACTGTTGTCTTTGGGGGAAATCTTGCCATTAGCGGGCTTAGTATATAATAGTTCTGTACTCTATAGTAGGAAATAGTTGTTAGATTGACATGGTCCATCCAGCTACTCCAATACCGCAGTAGGGCTAATACCTACTCCGTAGTCCAACACCTAATGTCGTGCAGAGACCCGCGTGTTGATGGAGTATTAGCGCCTCTCACCCTTGTGCTGCCCCCACATAGCTTGACCACGCTACCGTATTGATACGGCCAGGGATCCACTATCTGTAGCCAACCACTTGCCCACCAGATCCAGGTGTTCTCAGTCTCTCAGCACCAGCTTACGACTTGAGTTGTCTCCTTCCCGGGATTTAGTTATGGAATTGGTTGGAATTTTGACAATTCCTAGTACATTGGTCAGCAGCATAACACAGGCGGAGTAATTGGCATATCCATTATAAGAGTAAGGGCGGCAGAAGTCTATTTCTCCAGGTATAAAACCATACAATCAACCCACGTATTAAGTGACCATCAAGCAATAACTCGATCGACCCTCTTCGCACATCTACTACAATCTAACACTGTCCACATTCTTGCATTTAGCATGTCTTTGCCAAAAACTACGAAGGGCTGGGCGGTCGTTGGCCAAGGCAGCTTTGACAACCTAAAATTTGACACCCAACAGCCTCTCCCTGAACTCTCTGACAACGAAGTGCTGGTCAAGTTCCATGCAGCTTCTCTCAACTTCCGCGATATCATGATTGCCCAGGTAAGTAAGCACTCCCTACCATGATCAACCTGACCAACTCGCCCAGGGCACTTATCCTTTTGATGTCAAGGAAAACATCATTCCAGGCTCTGATGGTGCTGGAGAAGTCGTGGCTGTCGGAAAAAAGGTCACCCGCTTTCAGCAAGGCTCCAAGGTTATGACGCTGTTTATGCAAGCGCATTTTGGCGGGCCTCTGACCTTTAAGGTCTTGGGATCAGCCGTAGGTGGCTCTGTTGATGGCACTCTGCGGGAGTACGGTGTTTTCAACGAGAATGGACTCGTGGATATGCCAAGGAATCTCAGTTATCTGGAGGCTGCAACACTGCCCTGTAGCGCCCTCACGGCGTGGAATGCTCTCTACGGGTTGAAGGCAGTCCTTCCCGGCGACTGGGTCCTGACACAGGGTACTGGTGGTGTCAGCATCTCTGCACTACAGTTCGCAAAGGCTGCGGGTGCTCGAGTTGTTGCCACGACGTCCTCTGCTGACAAGGCCCAGAAGCTGAAGGAGCTAGGAGCTGATCATGTTATCAACTACAAGGAGATCCCGAACTGGGGCGAGGAGGCCAAGAGACTCACTGGAGGCGGTGTTGACCATGTCCTCGAGGTTGGGGGCGCGCACACTATCACGGAGAGTCTCAAAGCTGTTAATATCGGCGGCTTTGTCACCATCATTGGTTGGATTGCTGGATCTGGAGAGACGGGACCGAGTTTCCCTCAGATCCTGTCCAGCATGGCTGTCGTCAGGGGAATCGTCGTTGGGAGCCGCGATCAATTCGAAGTAATGGTACGTTATTGACACTTCTGCCGCTTTTCATTACCTGGGTATTAACTTGACAAGGTTCGCGCCATCGAGGCTTCTGATATCAAACCCGTTCTTGACCGACAGGTCTTCAAGCTCGAGGAGCTCAAGGAGTAAGTCAACTATACACTATCACGACTTGGAGGCCAGGCTAACAATCTAAGTGCTTACCAGTACGTGGTGGACCAGAAGCATTTCAGCAAAGTTGTGATTAAGATAGAGTAGCAGATTTCGAACAAGATATAGAGAATATTATTGTAGAAGGTGTTGATGACTAGTCTTTACACTCAACACTCCTCACTCCAACCATTTCTCGACCATGCCGGAACTGAGAGCGATCACTAAAATATTCACCGCCATCGAACAGGCCGAAGACGCTGGAGCTAGAGTACGACGCTCCATTGGCAGCCGACAACAGCGCAACTTCTCGCCATTTCTCATGCTTGACTACATGAAGGGCGGCAATGGTGCAGGTTTCCCCGATCACCCCCACCGAGGACAAGAAACAGTGACCTACATCCTCAAGGGTGCTGTTGAGCATGAGGACTTTGCTGGGAACAAAGGCATCTTGAATGCTGGAGACTTGCAGTTTATGACCGCGGGCAGAGGCATTATGCATTCCGAACAGCCGGTCAAGAGCCCTGATGGGAGTTAAGGTGCTGGCTTACAGTTGTGGGTTGATCTCCCAGAACATCTCAAGATGTGTGAGCCCAGATATCGAGATCTGAGAGCCAGTGAGATCCCGCTTGTGCATCAAGACAATGGCAAGGTTCTTGTCAAGGTCATATCAGGCAAGGTCGGCGACGTCGATAGCGTCAAAGACTTATCATATACCCCTGTGTGGTATCTAGATGTTGAGATCCAGCCAGGTGGCACACTGGTCCAACCCCTTCCCAAGGATTGGAATGCCTTCGCTTTTGTCTTTGAAGGTTCTGCCGATTTCGAATCTCCAAGCGGAGCCTTGACAAGGGTGGATCAACATGGTACGGTGCTATACAAACCAGGAGGAGATGCCGTTTCTATCCAGGTTGCTGAGAGCCAAGGTTTCAGCGCTCGCCTTGTCTTGATCGCCGGCCAGATTCTTGACCAACCAATCGTTCAGCATGGACCATTTGTATCGACTAGTGCCGACAGTATTCGTCAGGCTTTCGAAGACTTCTACGAGGGTAAAAATGGATTTGAGAGAGCAAAGGGATGGCAGAGCGACAACACGAAGCGCAGACTGAGTATATAGAACGGATAAGAAAAGTGTTGCAAAGGTCTCAGGATCACTGATCTAGGTCTATATGAGGAAATCAATGACATGAGCCGCTGACTATTAAACTACTATTAACGTTATAAAAAGGCTTCAATCTCATGCCACACCATTAAATGTAAGGCGGTTACTACTGCACCGCGCATCTTTGACTACGCCTTTCGAGGCTGCGCTGAGAATCCGCGATCTCACAGCCTTATATCCCCTCAGGTTCTCGCTGGATATATAGTGCGCAGCTAGCCCAGATACATGCGCCGCTGCCGCACTCGTGCCACCACTATACCCAGGTCCGTTATCAACAAACCTCGAGGCGGCAGGGATACGAATGTCCGGAGCGAATATATTAACGCAGGGGCCGTAGTTGGAGAACCAAGCACGGCGGTCATCGGGGCCACTCGCAGCGACTGTAATGGCCGTCATGGCTGAGGCAGGGGAACAGGTCAAAGCGAGTCTACCGCGATTACCCGCTGCAACAACCACCGTAATACCAGCGTCGGTAGCTTTCTTCACGGCGCTGTTAACAGTGGCACTGTAGTTTCTCTCCAGTGACATATTCATGACGCTCTTGTTAGCAATCCCCTTTACTATAGCATCCTCAGTAGCCCATTGTATGGCTTTGTGTAGCAAGTCTCCATTGCCCATACACGTTTTATCCACCACCTTGACCGAAATCATGGTGCAATTCTTAGCCACACCATGCGTAGTCCCTCCGATGATTCCTGCCATATGAGTACCATGCCCAACTTCATCGTGGTCTTGTGATCCTGGGATGAAGTTTGCTCCATGCAAAGCTCGACCAGAGAACTCAGCATGTGAGAAATTTATGCCGGAATCGATAACGTATACATATGCGCCGGTTCCATCCTCACGGCATCGGGGTGAGCCACCATTTGTGGTAAGGTCTGGGAAAATTCGTTCAGGATCCCGGCGGGCGTTGAGCTGTGATTCGGATTCGGGCCTTACTTCAGGGCGCTGAGCGATGGTGTCCGAGGTATCAGGTCGATGTATTGGGCAAAGTATCTTTCTCGATGCCCGTAAACTACCCTTTGTCAATACGTAATCAAATCCGTTCTGAGGATGCGACTTACCACCTACGTGGCAGCGCTCGAATACCACTTTTCTCAGTCCTGTTGGATGTCATGCTTCTCGACGTTATATGGCACAGTGGACTGTTGTGTAATGATGGAGCTCTGGGGGAAAGGTTGCGATAGCCTTTTATGTACCAAGACGATTTGCAAGGTTCACTGTTATTGAGTTCTTACAAAGAGTGAAAGTTACTCTTCAAAAGCTTATGCCTATTATTTGACTCTAAGAAGTAGGTACTGTTTGGCACGAAAAGCTTTTAAACGCAAATCTTGACAGATGCCTCGACCACAAGGGCCAGAGAAAATTATGGGAGAGAAACAACTATAAACTTAGTCTTCCAGCAGCTGGCCCCAAAAAGGCTAAAGATCCATTGTCTTCTTACTTTAGACCTAGGTTTCAGATCAAGTTCTCTCTGCCGGAATAAGCTCTCAGCCACAAGTCTCAACTGCTGGATAACAAAACCACTTTGCATACACAAAATTACAAGGTTGCAAAAGTTTATCTGCTTATCTATGCTATGTCTTACGATTCAAACACATTCGCTGTATAATTGAGCTTCGGTCATTGACGAGATATAGCAAGATCATGACATTCATGGCTCATGTGTAACCGACGCCCGATCGAGCTCACATCACAAGTTGCATCTGTTCATCAGCATATTCGGTAGCATTGACAACGGTTTTACTAGGCCCAATAGGCTGAAACGTACCTCAGAGACTATTGGTGATACCTCTCGTGAAGTGATTCGGTCTCCAATGTAGACTCGAGCATGACTAATCTCCAAGCCATAGCACCAGACTCATCGGAGTTCCTCCGCGCAACAGCTACCCCAACACGGGTCAACACCAAGTGCCTATAAAATATTCTAGGCCACCAGCTTCAGCCAAGCTCTACACAGTCTTGATCAAAATGAACTTTTACCCAGCACCCCCCGTGATCAAAGCAGAGATTTATCTGCGCATCCCAGACGATAAACGCTGCTTGGGCCAAGAGTCGGAATGGCGCGGGGGCTTTGCGGGGTCATTCCAGCACATCTTCCTCGAGGGGCCCGTTGTCGACAGCGCTGGGAATCTCTATGTCGTGGACATTCCGTACGGTCGCGTCCTCAAGATTGATGGTGATAAGAACGTTACAGTAGCGTGTACTTGGGATGGCGAGCCGAATGGGCTCGTGGGCACTGCCGATGGGGATTTGTTGGTGACGGACTACAAGCAGGTATGTGCAGCTTGTTCCTGAGTTTATGAGTGATGCTGATTATAGTAGGGCATACTGTCTTTTAATCCAGAAACAGGAAAGATTGGCCCAAAACTCACGAGAAAGAATCTCGAGCGATTCAAAGGACCCAATGACTTGATCGTTGACTCAAAGGGCAATCTATACTTCACAGACCAAGGCCAAACCGGCATGACAGACCCAACTGGTCGCGTCTACCGCTTATCACCAGACGGAAGACTCGACACACTCCTTGACAATGGCCCTTCGCCCAACGGTCTCGTCCTCTCACGAGACGAGCGCTTCCTCTACGTCGCCATGACACGGGCGAACCAAGTCTGGCGCTTACCCCTACACGCAGATGGCACTACCTCCAAGGTCGGCGTGTTCTTCCAGTCGTTTGGCAATGCGGGTCCTGATGGTCTTGCGCTTGACGAGGAGGGCAATTTGTTCATCTGCCATCCCAGTCTTGGGTCAATCTTTGTGGTGGATACGCATGGGATACCCAAGGCTCGGATTGTTAGTGGATCGGCGGGGATTAATCTGACAAATTGCTGTTTTGGAGGACCGGAGCATAAGACTTTGTTTATTACTGATAGTTTGGAGGGGAACATTCAGAAGGTGGAGTGGCATTGTCGGGGAGCTGTAGCTGCACCGTCGCTGAAACAGAGCAAAGAGCAGTCGTAACGATAAATTTTGTACTTCTAGCGCATTGAACTTCACTTGTTAAACATCATGGTATGCATGATCAGTCATCTCTCTTGTCTCTAGGACCAGGAGATACTTAGAAGTCATTGACAGCCTATTGCGTCTAATTCCGGTGTCCTTTCTCGAGACAGGACAAAGGTTCCTGAATCTAGACCGATGGCAGCGTATCAAAGATAGTCTACCCAGTTCAATTAACAGTCTGAGTGACAGTTCAACAACACCATCACCGTCAGTTCGCCCAATACTTCAACACGATAGTATCCCCAAACACTCTGACCTCACTCACCAGCTCACCTAATTCCGTCCGCCGCGTTTTTACCGGATCCTTTGCCGTGGCGTTCCCCATGTAACACAATCGTGACTCGTGACGAGGGGTACCCCATCTCCGTCAGCAACTTACCCAAATCTACGCTCCGAAACCTCGTCCGGGTCCAGCCCGACAGCACTAGGACATGCTCCGACTACAGTTTGACTCCACGCTAAACAAAGGGTCCCACTCCGAGGTCTGGGGAAGCTTTGAATCTCGGGGAACCAAGATCACCCCCGCCTTTTTTCTCCAGGACGTGAGCGTTGCATTTTTTCTCCACGCTTGGAGTCGGTATTCCCCGTTGAGCTCTCTGGGGAAGGGTTCTCCGCGAGGCTGTGCAGGATATAATTCACCCCCTTTCTCCTGTGCACAATCTCATTCCCCAGCTTCAAGCTCTCGTCTTCCTCCCCATCTTCTTCATTTACAACAATCACAGCTCACAATGGCAAGACCAAACATGATCAAGGCCACAAGACGGGCCATAAAAGACAGCCCTAAAGAAATCTTCAACTGGTATCTCCTCATGTGTACCTGCATCTGGAGTTTCTCTGGTGTTGCCAAGGGCTTTGACGAAGGTTAGTCTCACATCCATCCATCGCCAACTCCAACTAATCACTTGGCAGGAAACATCGCCTCCCTCGTTTTCATGGAGGTCTTCAAAGAGCGTTTCGGAATCGATAATCAGACCGATCATCAATATGCAAACACAAAAGGGTGGATCGTTGCTATCGCTACGGCTGGTGCAGTCTTTGGTTGTTTGGGTTGTGTTTGGCTTACCCAGCGACTTGGCCGAACGCGTACTTTTCAGTTTTTCACTGTTGTTTATATGGCTGGTATCTTTGGTCAGACATTTAGTAGTGGTAACCTTGGTGCTCTTTATGCTACTCGTGTCATTTCTGGTATTGGCATTGGTGCGACGACTGTCTTGCCTTCGGTCTACATCGCAGAGGTATGCCTTCTCTTCTACTCTTTAATACCTGAAACTAACGCGTAATTTGTTCAGATTTCTCCCCAACCTATCCGTGGTCTCTTGACCCTCCAATACACCTGCTGTCAACAGCTCGGCGTCGTCTTCGGCTTCTTCTTCAACTACGGCGTCACCAAATACCAAGCTGGAACAAATCTGCAATGGCAGCTCCCGACTGCGCTTCAGCTCATCCCAGCTCTCATCTGGGGCGTCGGCACATTCTTTACGCCTGAAACTCCCCGCTTCTTGCTCAGCCAGAACAAGAGAACAGAGGCTCTTGCTACTTTGTCTCGCTTCCGGGGACTCCCAGAAGAGCATCCTTATGTTCAATCTGAGTTTCAGGGTATTGAGATTGTTTCTGGTGCCAATACATGGGACTTGATCAAGGAGACCTTCACAGATCTCTCTAACCGACGACGCTTTGTTCTCATGTTTGCTTGCCATGTCTTTGGACAGTGGTCCGGCGCCAATGCCATCACTCAGTACAGTCCTACTATCTTTGGATACCTGGGTATTGAGGGTACCGAAGCTCGCTTCTTGGCTACTGGGTGCTACGCCATCTTGAAGTTTGTGTCGGTCCTTATTTTCTCTGTGTTTGTCATCGACTTCATCGGTCGCCGCCGATCTCTCATGACGGGTATTACCATGCAGATCTTTACTCTGGCCTTTGTTGGAGCTTACCTCAAGGTCACCAATGGCTGGACTCCCGAGAAGATTGAGGCCAGCTCATCTGCTATGGCAGCTAGTCGCGCAGCTATTGCGGCCATCTACATCCATGCCATCGCTTGGTCCATCGGCTGGTTCTCCATTCCCTACCTCGTCTCAGCAGAAGTTTTCCCTCTCAGAATTCGGTCCATCAACGTCTCCATACTCATGGCTGTTCATTGGGCCATGTACTTTGGTTGCTCACGTGCCATGCCTTCTCTCTTGGCAGCGACTCAGCGTTATGGTGCTTTTATGTTCTTCCTTAGTATCTGTACTATTTCTCTTGTTTATGTTTACTTTGCCATGCCTGAGACATCTGGTCGATCTTTGGAGAGCATGGATAAATTGTTTGAGAGACCGTGGTACACCGTACATAAGATTGCCTACCCTACTGCTGATGATTTAAAGCCTGCGGTTCGCGACATTCTCGAGCCTGGGATGAAAGATCAGGAGTCTGTGGTATCAAAACATGTTGAGAACAGGTATTAAGACTCTAAACGAGATAATCCATTGGATTGGATGGCTATACTTAAGCTTTTAGGATAATTGCTTATAAATAATTCTACAGGTGTAGTAAAAATCTGGGACCTAAAAATACGCCAAGCTTGAGCTATTCCTATTCTGATGAGCATTTTGCGGGGTGAAGCACGTGATATGTCACCTCTATTTCGCTAGCCTCTTTATCATTGGAGCACTTATATTGAGGAGCTCCCGGAATTTTGTCCTCCAACAACCCCAGCTTATATTCCAGCCAATCACAAATGGAAGAGGATGTCGCGTCTCCCAAGACTCCCAGCTTGCCAATCTTGCGCCCAGAAGAAGACAAAGGTCAGACCTAGTACATGCACGTTCAATTAAGATACTGATCGAAGATATCTTAGTGTGATAATAATAGGCCAAGTTGCTCTCTTTGCACACGCAATGGGCAGGAATGCCTCGTCTCGTGCACTGACTCCGACACTAATGGCCAGTTATCGAGGGCGTGGGTCTCTCACAATGCCTTGTCTTACCCATTCTGACAATAGTTGCAAATAGTATGATCGATGAGCTGGAGAGAAAAGAGCAAGAATTTGTCCAACAGGCTTCAAGAACTTGAGTCTACCGCAGTCGCTGACCCAAGCACCGTGGATACCTCCAGTCCAGATGACAGACATACTGTGAGATCCATCGCAGCATCTTCGCCAGCTACACGCGAAGGAGCGAGCTTGAGGTATGTTCATGGCGATACCATGCTAGGACCCAGCTGACAGATGGTGATAGCTTCATTGCGCATCTATTCTCAGACGCGAATTGGAGAAAGTCACATGCCACTTTGCTGAGGACATTGGCTGATGCACCCGGCACCGACGAAGTCTCAATAGCCCCGTGCTCTCTACCATCTGCAGTTGAGACACAAATGTTATTCGAGAAATAGTCAGCCATAACCTTCCTGTCTTTATCCGTCTACTAACAAGTTTGCAGCTTGAGCTGGGCGCACATACAGAACCCGTTCCTTCTCCGCAGAAGCATCTGGGCACTGCATCAGCGTCTGTTCAATGGTCAAGGCACCCATAACCAAGCATCAAGCCATGACCTATTCAGAGTCTTCATGATATGCGCCATCGGGGCAGTTTTGCCATACCGCAACAAGCTTCATCACCGCCACCCAGAAGCATACTATAATGCAGCTCTACAACACCTCGGCAGCGACTTTCTGACTCGGGGTCTAGATTCTGTTCAAGATTTACTGCTGATATGTAGATTTGGCATCTATCACCAAATAGGTACTTCCATCTGGGATGTAGTTCGACTCTGTGGACGTCTCTGCATCGAACTTGGTCTCCACAACGGGACCGATATCCGCGGCGATCTATTACAGACACAACTAAGAAGGAGAATATTCTGGCAGTTCTATCTCATCGATCGGTACAGTTCGACGACTCTGGACCGACCATTCTTGATTGATGATGCAGATATTGAGACAAAGTTTCCAGTTGAAGTCAGCGACGAGGAACTCGAGGTAGCCAGCCGCGATGTCCAAAGTCTCGATTCGCTGAACTTCACTAGTGAGCCGAATGTGCAGAACGAAATGACCGTCTTCTTCATTTCTGTGCGGCTGAGGCAGATATCGTCGCATATACAGACTGAGTTCTCTAAGCTGAGGCGGAAGATCTCGAATACCAGGTCAAAGCACCTACTGGCGGGCCACGTTCATGTCGTGATGACAAAACTACTAAGAGAGTTGAAAGACTGGAGAAATAGCAACCCTATCATACAAGAGCCAAGCTGTCTGTACGAAACCCAAGAGTGGTATGACTTGCTCATTGCGCGCGAGAGGCTATCCGTCCTCCGTCGTGCAATTGATCTAGTACCCAAGGTCAATGGCTCCCCGCCAAAAGAGATCCTGACGGTCTTTCTCAGATCAGCGCTGGAGACTATTGAGAGATATCACATCATATGTCAGAAGCGAGAGATGGTGACACACACGCGAAGCTATTTCCACATGCTCTTCACAGCCGCGTTGTCGGTCATGTACTGCATCTCCGTATCCAAGAAGCTTACTCAGGAAGACATGCGCGCATCTCATCAAGGTCTGCTGCGCTGCCAAGAGCTGTTGAATAGTGTTGCCCGTCAATTACCAGACGCTAAGAGCTATGTATCCGTATTTGAAGCACTACACCGCGACATGTCTCAACGGCTATGGCCGAATGTGCGAGATATATCTGTCAATCTCCCAGTTGATCCAGCGATGAGCTTCCCAAACGACATCAGCAGCTTCAATGGACGAAGTTTCTCTCCGGACCTGGGTACGAGTACTCTACCCAGTTCCTTAGGAAACATGCCCGACTTTTCGACGAACCGCCAGTTCTTTGATCAGGGTTTGCAGTCGCGGTCTATTCTAATGGACCCCGTGACCCAGTTTGCTGTTCCGGGACAAGATGGGAACGATATATCTGAGGAGTATCAAGATGGGTCGTCGGTGAATTGGGCGCTGCTGAACTATGATTCGTTGTGGAATATGGAGTCTGCGTTGGGCCAGTATGTATATGGAGATCCTACGAATCCCAGTGTTTGGGACGGCTTCGAGTTTTGACAAATTGAAGATAGTAACATTCGAACTATTAATCGTGTATTCTTGGGGAATCATCTATAACTAGTAACTGCCTCCTGCTATCTCATGGGTTGTTCAGTGCAAACTCCAACAAATATCTCGCAGCCGCCATACCAGTCTGCATCTGCGTTTCCGCCGTCGCAGCTCCAATATGAGGCGTACTAACAGCACCAACCTCCCATAGCGAGTGATACCTCTCATAGCTGGGTGGTTCCTCCTCATGACAGTCAAGACCAGCACCCCAGATGAGTCCTTCAGACAATGCACGCTTGAGATCATCCTCATTAACAATACCTCCGCGAGCGGTGTTGATGACAATAGCTGTTCGCTTCATCCTCTTCATCTCAGAATAACTGATGAGATCTCTTGTTTGTGGGGTAAGAGGCATGTGGACAGTGATGACGTCTGAAGACTTCAGAACCTCTTCAACAGAGCTGGCTCGCTGATGAGGAATATCCGCCCATGCATCAGCGGGGAGGAAGGGATCATAGGCAATAACATCTGCTTCAAAAGCACCTCTGAAGATACTAGCGACGCATTTGCCGATGTTGCCCATTCCGAGAATGCCGATTGTCTTACGATGCAGGATCAAGCCAGAGCATTTCTCCTTGGGGACAAGAATACCCGAAGACTGCTTGGCGACAATAGATCCAACCTGACGAGCAGATGCAGTAGCCAGCGTTAAAACAAGCTCAGCGACTGCTCTTGCGTTAACACCAGGAGTGTTGAAGATCTTGATTCCCTGTGCAGCGCAGGCCTCAGCGTCAATCTTGTCAATACCAACGCCCTGCTTGCCAATGGCGATCAAATTGGGGCATGCCTTGACATCCTCTGCGGTTAAGCGAGAGGATCTCATGAGGAGGTAACGTGCTTCTTGTCTCCATTGGCTGTGCTTGGGGTTGTCTGGGGTGATGGCGTTGAAGTTCTCTTGGCAGTATGCCATGACTTGAGGGTGGAATGTGTTCATGACATAGACTGTTGGCTTCCCCGAAGAGAAAGTCTCTGGTGGAGTGTCTGTTACAGCGCTTGGAGCCATGGTGAAAGAGATGATAGTACTGATGCAAGGTGATGTTTGTGGGGTAGAGTTTGGTGTCTGGAGAACAAGAGGCTCAAGTTGGCACTTTTATGCATCTCCCCAAAGCAAATTTTACCAGCCTGTGACTCCCGCGGGATCTAGCCGGTGAATTATTTCTCTTTCTGTTCCGTTTTACGGCATCCGTCATCCGTAGGCATGATGCCGACGTGAGATGGACAAGGTCCGAAGACTTTTCGGGGTCGTATGCGGCCCCGCTCCGACCCCACGATCTTCTCGGCTCCAACAATCGGCTTTCGTCCTGGAATTGGATGGAGGCGATTGATGGGGGGAACGAGAGCGGACGCGGAGAAGGACTTATCCTGTATCTGACTCTTGAGGTCGAAATATGACTCTTTGCGATCTTGGAGAGGTGTATATTAATATGCGGGTGAAACCACCTTGACCGCTTCCATTCTCATCAATCACCAGCATCTCCGTCTCCAATATCCACTGTCGCCTACTCCAATACACCAGATCACATTCTATCACTCCAATCTACTCTAAAAATGGCTGCAACTATTCCCCACCCCATGCGAGAGAAGCTTCTCCGCGATGAAGTCGCCTACACAATGAGCATCAAGCTCGTCAAGTCCATCGAAATCGCCGGCATGGCAAAGACAGCCGGCTACGACGGTATCCTCGTAGACATGGAGCACTCCTCCTTTGATCTCGAGACTACAAACCAACTCTGCGTCGCCGCTCTCTACGCTGGCATCTCCCCCATCGTCCGCGCCCCCAGCAAAGACCCCTTCTTCGTCTCCAGAATTCTCGACGGCGGCGCTCTCGGAATCATCGTTCCGCACATCCGCTCTGTTCAAGACGCTCAAGATGTCGTCAACGCAGCCAAGTTCCAACCCATCGGTCACCGCTCCTCCACAAATGGTCTTCCGCATCATCAGTTCCGCTCTATCCCCGCCAAGGTGTCTAACCCCGTTACTAACGCCGCTACCATGGTCATCCCCATGATCGAGACCCTTGAGGCGCTGGAGCTAGTCGATGAGATTGCCGCTCTTCCGGGTGTTGACTCTCTTCTCATTGGTACAAATGACTTGACTGCCGAGATGGGTATTCCGGGAGATTACGAGAATCCCCGAGTCACTGAGGCTTATGAGCGTACTATTGCTGCGTGTAAGAAGCATGGCAAGTGGCTGGGTGTTGGGGGTCTTCATGCTCGTCTTGATCTTGTCGAGAAGTTCTGCACGATGGGAGCTCGTTGGGTCATGGCTGCTACTGATGGTCCTCTGCTCCTTGGTGCAGCTACTAAGAGAGGCACTGAGATGGCTGCGTTGAATGCTTTGGTTATCAAGTCACAACAGGCAAATGGTCACTTCGTAGAGAAGAAGGCTGCCAATGGCGTTACCAACGGTACGACAAATGGGGCTGTCACGAATGGCAATGGCATCACAAATGGAGCCACTCATGGTGTCCCAGTTGCAGCATAAGGAACAGGATCATCTTGTATACGGAAAATAGTTCATAGATAGTCATTTTCTCATTTCCAGTCTTAATTTCGACTGTAGTTTCTTTGCATCATGTCCCAGTGACCTCGTCCAGACTCAGTTAGACCACTTTGAATCATGGCAGCACGTGACTTTAGGATCAAGTCCGATAAATCTGGGGTCATCTACGGAAGACTATAGGGCTCAGTGGCTCAAAAGTCATTTCGTAGTAGGCCGACCCCCCCCCCCGTAGGGCGCCCTAGGTTACATTTGTATCTATCTGATTTTTAAATTGAATTATTATAGGCCCCTTATATAAGCTAAAGTAGGCCCTTTAGGGTCATATAATAATATAATATACATTTCCTTATAATCCTAGCTTTAGCTTCATTTTCTTCCTCTAAAATTAATATACCTTATAAGGTAAGAATTCCTTACTTTCCCTTACCTGCATATACCTGCAATAGCCTTATATAACCTAATAAATGTATTTTTAGAATTATACACTTCTAATCTTTTATATAATGCTATTTTTATTTTCCTATAAGCACTTTATTCTACCTAATTTAATACCTATACTATAGCACTTATATAAGTAACTTTTACTTTATATAAATCTATTCTCTACCTTATATATACCTTTAATTAATGCTATATAGCCTTTATTATTTTTATATAATTAAGAGCTTTATTTTTATATACTTTTTATCTTATTATATATATATTTAATGTATTTAATTTATAGCTAACTGCTAATATTTTTCTTATAGTATTAATACTTTCTTTTAAACTAATTCTATTTATATAAATATATATATAACTTAATCTAAGTATTATACTATTTAAACTAAAGTTAAAGCTAAAGAAGCATAAGATAAAGCTTAAGAAGAAAATGCAATTAACTAAAGAGGCTAAGGACCTACATAAAGCTAAAAAGGAAGCTATAGCTGCAAAGGAGGCCTAAGAGAAGAAAGATAATGCAGCTAAGAAGAGGGCTAAAATAGCAAGAAAGAAGGCTAAAGAAGCTACTAAGAAGGATTCTAAGAAAGATAACTCTAACTCTAGTAATAAAGATTTATAGTATATAACTAACCCCTGTTTATACTGATGGTGCACTGATGTTTGGCTGGTCTTTACGATTGTAGACTGGTCACGTGCTGTATAGCGTGATCAATTCTGCCCTCCGTTGCTACTAACGCTGACAGTCTTTGACTTTAGGCTCCTGAACCTACACAAAACTCAATACATTTTTCTTCCGAAACCCTGCAATTACCCCTCTCTCATCCCAGATTTCGCGGTATGCTGTCCCCCTCGTCTTCACTGCGGAGTGATTCTCGTCGCCCTCTCGGCCTGCTACCTGATAGCCTTAAGCCACTCGTTATATAAGCTGCCGCGAATGGCTATAATGAATTCCCTTTCCTTGACCTCTGGATCTATCCCTCTAAGCAACTTCTCTCTAAGTGCATTAAGTGCCTTTATCTTAGCATTAAGGAAGCCTCTATTAACCAGCTTGTAATAAGGCTATGTAACCTTAAGGATCTTACAACTAAAGGCTGCCTGCTTAATGCAGTTAATATTATCTATATGCTCCTAGGCCTTTAGGATCTCTATTGCCTCATTATATAGCTTGTAATGGTTACTGCTGCTAATAGCTTAGTCAATTATATCCTTCATTTCAGTCGCATTAGGTCCTTCTGTCAGATAAGGCTCATCAGGATCAGGAGTCTGCAGGCTTCTTCTGACAGTATGCATCGTGACAGTGTAGCTGTAATGTTGTTAGCGGCTGCAATCAGAAGGTGGGTTAGATGACTTACTGCATGTTAGACGATTGAAGCGTGGTATTGTTTAAAGTAGGTTGCAAGAGGAAGATCTAGCCTAGCTAAAGAGCAAGAAAGGCTCTCTAGCTGGCTTGAGTGCAGTTAGGTTTAGGCTGTAATTGAGGCAGCTAACTTAATAATATTAACTTAATAAAGCTTTGCTGCCTAGGAGGTAAGTAATATTTAAATTATAATAGACTTTAGAGATGCTTGGATACCTTTTAAGGCTAATATGTAAACTTAAAAAAAAAAAAAAAAATAGTATATAACTAAGATAAAGATTATTTAATTTAAAAGAAGCTTTTATAAAAGGATTTAAATAACTGCTTTAAGTATCTTTTTAAGGAAATCTATAATAAAGGTATTAGTAATTTTAATTAGACTATTAAATAACTTACTATATAGCTTAATTTAACTATTTAAATCTTCTATTATGCTTTAAAGAAGTATAGCTATAAGGGTATTAAGGCTATTTACCTTAATATTTAAGGTATAAGTTATATGCTATATAAAGCTTTATACTATATTATATTAACTTATTTAAAAACTTACTAAGCTTTATAAACTTAAGCTATAAGAGTTTAAAAAGAGAACTATAAATCCTTATACTATAATATTCTCTTCTTAAAATGCTAATGCTATGCTTTACTACTTTTATAGTATCTTATAATCTAAATTAAAAGTTTATAATAAGTATAAGAAGGAAAATAAAGCCTTTACTAAATATTATATTTACCTTTCTAAGCTTATTAAGTATATTAACTATAATTAAAACTATTTAAAGCCTTAGTATTTTCTTTCTTATATATAGTACTATATATAAACTTATTTACTTTTATACTAACTCTTAAATAGCTTCTAAGTATAAATATAATAGTAGTAATAATAATAGTAAATTAAAGCTAGATAGTACTATAAAGGCTACTATAAAGCTCTTTAATTTACTTAATTGCATTACTTACTAGTTGCTTTTTAAATTCTTTAAGAGAGCTACTAACTCTATAAAGGGTAAGAAGAAGAAAGCTAAGAAAAGCAAAAACTAAGGTAATTATATACTCTATAAGCTACTTTAAAATAATACTAATATTAATATAGCTATAGTAGCTTAATCTTTATTTTTATTATTTTTAAAGATATAATTTAATAATTAATAATACTATAATAAGCATTTTAAGTATATAATAGAGTTTATAGTAGTATATTAAGTATAATAGAATACTATAATATATTTAAAGAAAAGGTTTTTATTAGTATACTAGGTACTATAAAGCAGTATAGTATATATAATTTAAGGTAAAAAGTTTTTTAATTGCTTTATTTTATCTTTTAATAAAATGCTATAATTAGTAAGGTTATTAAGATTATATAACCTTTTACTAGTATATATAGTCTTAAAATACTATATAAGCTTTTTTACCTAGTACTCTTTCTTTTTTATATAAAATACTATAAGCCCTTATAATAAGTATATTTAGTTACTCTTTAAAAGACTTAATGCTATTTTACTTTTAAATTAAATAATAAAGGGATATTAAGCAATATACTATAAATAAGCTTATAGAATGCATATTAGTAAAGTTTAATATATTTATATCTTATATAACATTAAATTAATACTTTAAAATGTAGTAAGAAGATTAATTAATATTAATTACTAAATAAGCCTATATAGAAAATACTAAAGCCTTATAAAGCTATATTAAAGAGCTCTTTTTTTATAATGTTTTTAAAGATATTCTTATCTTATGCTAACTACAGAAGAAAGGCTTTATAGTTATACTTATAGGCTTAAAGAGAATATAATAAGACTTTAATATATATTAATATTCTACTTCTAAGCAAAAAGCAGTATAATTAGCTAAATTGCATAAATTCTTTAAGAATAATGCTTTACTAAGCATTAAGCTTTAAACATTTAGTTAAACCTATCTCTATATCTATATCTACTAGCAAGAACTATCTCTTAGTAGAGATACTATATATAAAGCCTTTTAAAGCTTTTTACCTATAAATATCTTTAATTAATAGAATATAATATAGCATTACTAAACAGGATAGATAGCTTTAAGCCTTAACTTTATATAGTTAATTAATGCTTATAATAAGCTAAAGGCTTAAGGTATAGGTATATATGCTTCTATTAATGCTTACTTATAGTATATTATATAGCTCTATATAGGTATATTAGCTAATATATTATATAATATACTTAAGTAATATCTTTATATTATTAAAAGCTAAAGTTATATGCCTCTTATAGTTTAATCTAATTATAGTAATAAAACCCTCCTTATAGCTAATATATATTATTACCTTTTATAATTGTATAATACTATAGGAAGTAATATAGATTAATTTATTTAATTTAATAATTACTAGATATATAGTAAAAGTATATAAAATAAAAGAATTAAGAGCTAGTAGTATTAACTAAATAACAGTTAAGTAGGTTACTAGTGTATATATAGCCCTATATAGCTTTATATACTTATATATACTAACTATAAATAGGCATTTTTTGCTAGAATTATTACTAAAGGTAACTTTTTACTAGATTCTATTCTAGATTAAGTTACAATTCTATATCTCTATATGCTAATAATATATATAAAGCTCTTTAAGTTTATAATACTTTAAAATTCATACTATATATATAAATAACCTACTAGGCTATATATTATTTCTAGTTAGCCTTAGGTCTTATACTATTAACTAGAGGCTTAAAAAGTAGAAGACTTTACTTTCTCTATCCTTTCTAATTAACTACAGATAATTATAAAGCTTTATAATAATAATTAAATTAATATTAATATATATCTACTTAAAGATACAATTAAAGTATATAATAAGATTCTTAAGGGAGAAGTCTTTTCTACTAAAAGCCTTAATAGCTTAAAATACTTTATATACCTATTCCTATAGGGCTAATTAGAAGAGTATATGCTTAATAGGCATTAACTAGCTATTAGACTCCTTTTAATACCTATAGGAAAGATTAATTGCATATAGGATTATTTAGCTATTTATAATATTAATATTATAACTCTAAACTAAAAAGCAGTTAATATTAATAAAATTAACTTTATATAGCCTTATATAATATAAAAGAAGGCATTTTATATATATATTGCTACTTAAACCTCTATAATAATGTTATATTTTACTTAAAATAAGTATTAGTTTCTATAGCCTCTTTCTCTACCTCTTCTATATAATTTATTTCTTTTATACTATTTAGAAATGCCTTAAATGCAGCTAAAATAAAGCTCTTTATATTACTTTTATTTCTTTCCTCTTTTATAACTAACTCTTAAGGTATTTTAACTTTAATCTTATCTTTTATACCCTTTTCCTTTTTAATAGGCTATATTACCTCCTTCTTTATTCCCTTTTTCTTCTTTATTCCCTTTTCCTACTTTAGCTTAGTTATGCATTTAGAAGTACTTTCTTTTACTTCTATTAATTCTACTTACTTAATATATCTCTTAAAAGGGTAAATAGTAATATCTTCTTTTAAATTATCTTATTTATTAAAATAAAAGAATAAAAGGTTAATAGGAATCTTAGCTCTTAAAGAGAGTAAAATATTTATCTTATTAAAGAAGTCCTTTAATTATACTATATTATATATAATATTATTAAAGTATTTAAGCCTATATAAGCTTATAGTAGTATTAAACTTAAAAATAAGCTTTTACTCTATTATAGCTAGTAATGCCTAGAAGCTTAATATAAGAAATGTAACTATAGTAGCATATAATAAGTATAAAGCAGTTAGTATAACCTTAATTTTACTCTTATAGCTAAAGGACTTAATAAGAGGCTTATTATATTTTATAATAGCTATACTAGTAACTATATCCTTAACTCTAAATATAATATAAAACTTAATATATATTTTAATTATAGTTAAGCTACTATAAGCTATTAATATAATGCTTCTTTACTAGCTTTTAATAGCTATATTATAAGCATTATTATATATTAAAGAGATTAATTAAAATTATTTAATTAGTATTATTATTAAAGTACTTTATATAAGAACTACTAGAGTAACTTATAAGCTATTAGTAAGGTTAATAATCTTACTAATAGTAAGTAATTAGTTATAAGATAAGTAGAAAATAGCATTTATAATATTATTTAGCTTTATATAAATATTATTATAGCATTTACTACTTTTTAAGTAGTATTTAGTATATTTTATAAGAAAAGATAATATATATAATAGAATAATAAGTCTATATAAATTAAAATAAAGCTTTATAATTACCTAAGTATACTTAAATATACTATAAATAGAAGGTATTAACCTTACACTTAGTAATACTATACTATATAAATAAATTCAGTAGAGTAATAAAAGGTTATCTATATATATGTTTTAGCTTATAATGCATGCATAGGGTAAGTCTAGTAAGGAAAATCTCTTACTTCTGACTTTTGAGCCACTGAGCCCTATAGTCTTCCGTAGCCACGCTCTATTTTGTAAGGTTATTCCACAAACGCGGGGATGCGGGGTTGACCGCGGTAGTGAAGCTCGGATGGCACAGCGAAAAAATAACACGATCTTGGCATTCTTGGAAGAAGGTATCTAGCTTGAGGTAAGGATTGGGATGTATAAAAGTGTATGATACCCATGGTTCTTGAAAAGATCAGCAACAGTCTCTCGCCCATCCTCTTATCCTTTGTGTTCTTTCATCTCTTTACTGATCAACTTCATCGCTCTGTCAATATGACGGGCTCTGTGCACTCAAAACCTGGGTCTTTTGACATCAAGCGAGATGTCGAATATGAGGAGGTCGCTCCTGTACGAGATGAAATCCTTGAGCGCTATCCGCTCATCAAGGATAGAACTCCCGAGGAGCGAGCTGCCATTGAGAAATCTCTGGTTCGCAAGCTTGACTGGAAGTTCCTCCCTATGGTCACAGCTATGCTGCTGATGAAGTCAGTCATTTAATCTTCATTGATACGTGCTGTACTGACTGATGCAGCTATCTCGATCGAATCAACGTCTCCAACGCTCGACTCGCCGGCATGCAAGAAGATCTTCACATGTCAGATACAATCTGGTCTACTGGTATTTCCATGTTCTACGTCGGTTATATCCTCTCCCAGATCCCCGCCAACGTTATCCTCGCCAAGGGAACACCCCGAATCCTCCTCCCTAGCTGCATGCTTGTCTGGTCTTGCGTGACCATCTGTATGCCTGCTGTTACTGCAGGATGGGGCTTCTGTCTCTGCCGTTTCCTCATTGGCTTTACTGAAGGACCCTTCGTGCCTGCTGTATCACTCATGACTTCTTCTTGGTACACGAAGCATGAGTGCCCTATGAGGATGGGTATCTGGCACGCTGGAAATACCATCTCGCAGGCACTTTCGGGTCTTTTGGCTGCTGGTATTTTGACCAACATGGAGGGCGTTGCAAACCTCAGAGCTTGGAAATGGTTCTTGCTTCTCGAAGGTATGTCTCCATACATAACAGTACAGTTTACATAGCTAATAGTTCATCTAGGTGCTGTCAGTATCTTGGTTGCCCTCGTGAGCTTCTGGTTCATCCCCAACTTCCCTGACTCAACGGGTACATACTTCATCACCGAGGAAGAGGCAGCTATGGCTCAATATCGTCAGACTGTGTCCGCTGGTGGCATTGCTGAAGACGATGTTGGAGGCTACTGGGATGGTTTCTGGATGTGTATGAAGGAGCCATTTGCCCATCTCTTTGCCGCCATCCACTTCTTCTTGATCATCGCGCAGTCATACAAGGACTTCTTCCCTTCCGTTAGTAACCCCCGCTCCTTATTCTCGCATATACTAACAATGATGGAAGATCGTTGCTACCCTCGGATTCTCTGGTACCACTACTTACCTCATACAAGCACCTCCTCCCATCATCGCCTTCTTTGTGATGATGGGCATATCGTGGTCTTCCGGTCGACGATTGGAACACGGTTATCACATCATCGTTCCAATCCTTCTCACCTTGATCGGCTGCGCAGTCATGATCACTACCCTCAACGTTGGCGCCCGATACTTCTGCATGATTCTGCTCGTTGTTGGTCCATTCGTTGGTCTGAACGTAAGTTCTCTCACCTGTCTTAACATCCACAGCAAGGCAGTTCACTAACTTATGCTCAGATCCAAATTTCCTGGGAGACAACAGTTGTCCCTCGTCCGCGTACAAAGCGTGCTGCTCTCATCGCCTACGCCAACTGTGTTTCATCTGTTTCCCACTGGTTCACGCCATACTTCTTCCTTCGAAACCAGGAGCCTTACTATCAGACTGGAGGCGGTGTTATCATTGCAGGCTGTGGTCTCGTCGTGATCTTTGTTCTCATTACAAAGTGGTACGTGGCTAAGAAGAACAAGGCTCTTAAGGCCGCAGAGGATGCAGCTGGTGAGCCTGAAGGGTGGAGATTTGCTGGCTAGTGGATACAAGATGTCCAGGACTTGAGTCACCAACAGGTAGAACCTCGAACAAGATCATTACGAGTTTGTAAAGCTGTTCATCTGCTGTATCTTTTAACTATTGACATAGCGCTATTCAGTCGTCGGTAGCCAATGGGCTTCTAAATGAATACACCGCATCCACGCATAGCTCTTCGTTCTCTTCAAGTCATAAATCCGTCCTAAAAACCATCTCCGTTATCCTCCTCAGCTTCTGGGTGGTTGGAATCAGAATCAGAGTCAGAGCCAGAAATGTAGTTGGAATATGTGCCCTGTGAGTTAGAAGTGGAGGTCGCTGAAACTTCGTGTTCACCCTCCTCATGCTTCTTGGTTTGTGTAACGTCATCACTCTGGGGTAGCTGAAAATCCTATACAAATCTGATCACATTTGGTGAAGAAGTGGTTTGGTTCTACCCCGCGTTGCATAATATCTAAAGCAGAAACCCACAAAAATGGAGATATTGCTAAGTGGTGGAATAACCCTACTACAATGATCTGCAGTACTAGGATAGTCCTTAGATGTATTTGCTGTAAGACCATTGGTTTGGAGATTTTATATAGCGTGATATATTTATTATATAGGCTAAAACCCCTCCTCAAACAGTCCTCACCCGGCTAAATTCAAGATGCTGTATCATTTACAATTCATAATAACATATAAGTATTCCAACTCACCCAACCTCAGTTCTAGCTAACAGCCATGCCTTTGGTATTTACCAAACATATTTATGGTCAACATAATGCCAAATTATAAGATCAAATCAGCGACTATTTGGACCCTGCTCCTTGCCTTACTCGTTTCTCCCGCCCTTTGCATTTATGAGCCTAATGTACCTAACGTACGGGAGCGAGTCCGGCTCAGAGATGGCTGGCAATTCTGGCGGTCGGAATCAACTCCTGATGCTTTGATATACGACTACCGCCCTGACGCGAATGGAACAGATCTTTATGTACTCAAAAATTGGATCTTGCCATCTGGTAACAGTTTCATTGAAGATCCCGATCACCAACATAAAAGACCAAAGGATGAGCCGGAAGTGGATATTCCATACATACATACCAAGTTCGATGATGGCGACTGGGAACGTGTTCAAGTACCGCATGATTGGGCTATAAGTGGTCCTTTCTACACAGACGAAGACCCAATAATTCCTGGAGATATGGGACGTCTGCCTATCCAAGGAGTAGGATGGTACCGAAAAGTAGTTCAAATGAGCTCCAAGGACCTCAAAAAGCATGTTTATCTAGATATCGACGGCGCCATGTCATACCCCATGGTTTGGCTCAATGGAAAACTCTTAGGAGGCTGGCCCTACGGCTACAATTCGTTCCGTCTCGATCTCACGGATTATTTGAAAGAGGGGGGAAATCAGTTGGCGATTCGCGTAGAAAATCCCACTTCTCGTTCCTCTCGCTGGTACCCTGGAGCCGGGATCTACCGCAACGTGTGGATTATCAAGGTCGAACAGATACACGTCGCTCACTGGGGAACTCGCATCAGTACTCGGAACGTGTCTTCTAGCTCTGCTGTTATCGAGATCGAAGTCCAGACTGCTAGCCATAGCAGAGGAGAAAGAAATGTGGTGGTACAAACAGAAATCTTCGAGAACGACCTAGACTCAGGAGCACGTGGTCAAAGAGTTGCAACTTTCCCCCAGAGGATCGTCCAAGTGGGACCAGAGACTACTCAAAAAACTACCGCAAGCGTCAAAGTGTTTAATCCCAAGCTCTGGGGACCACCGCCCACGCAGTCGCCGCACCTCTACACCGCTGTCACACGCCTCTTTGATGGCCGAGAGCTACTTGACGAGTATGAAACAGAATTCGGAATCCGTGCGCTTGTCTTTACACCCGACGATGGATTACATGTCAATGGTCAGAAGCTATATTTACATGGAGCCAATCAGCACCATGACCTTGGTGCTCTCGGCGCAGCATTCAACTACCGTGCCGCAAAGAGACAACTGGAGATGCTTCGTGAACTTGGCGTTAATGCAATCTGTATGGCACACAACCCGCCAGCACCTGAACTTCTTGAGCTCACAGATAAAATGGGATTTCTGGTCGTCGATGAGATTTTCGATGCTTGGGAGATCGAGAAGGTGCCTTGTGACTTCCACCTCATTTTCAAGGATTGGCGTGAGCCTGATCTCCGCTCTTTCATACGTCGAGATAGAAACCATCCTTCTGTGGTTGTGTGGAGTGTTAGTAATGAAGTCATGGAACAGAATCTGCATGATATTCCAGCTTCAACGCGAATTGCCAAGAACCTTAAGAATATCCTGAAAGAAGAGGACAACTCACAGCCAGTCACAGGATCGTTAAACGTCGGCTTTCCTAACGAGACATTACCTCAGATCTATGATATCATCAGCCTGAATTATCAGGGCGAAGGTATCCGTTGGGGGCCTGCATATGAACATCTTAATCGTTCCCGAGCCCGGCCTGGGCAATATGACAATTTCCACGGAAACTTTAGCGATAAGCTCATCTTGGGAAGTGAAGTTGGATGGTCACTCAGCACCCGTGGTACTTTCACCTTTCCCGTTACGCCTTACGACAGTTCGCCCGTCAACCAGAGCATTGGTGCAGACTACGATCGACTGGAAATTTGTGGATACGAGCTGTACGCCGCCGATGCCGGGTCATCTGCGGATAAGGTCTTCAAAACTCAAGACGAGCATCCATTCGTTGCGGGCGGGTTCACTTGGGCTGGCTTCGATTATCTAGGAGAGCCGGCCTGGCCTGAAGCGCAAAGCGCGTATTCTGGGATTATTGACCTAGCTGGATTTCCTAAAGAGAGATTCTATCTATACTAAGCTCGATGGCGACCGGAACTTCCCATGGCGCACATCATACCTCATTGGAACTGGCCCGACCGTATTGGGAAAAAGACGCCAGTGCATGTATTCAGTTCAGGCGACAAGGCTGAACTTTTCATCAATGGCAAATCGCAGGGCCGTTTGGAGAGAAAGGCTAGACAGTATCGCTTTCAATGGAACGAAACTACTTATTAGCCTGGTGAAGTGAGAGTGGTAGTATATAAGAACGGAAAGGAGTAGGCTACTCAGATAACTGAGACTGCAGGTGAAGCTACAAGAATTAAACTGGACAAAGATCGTGAGGCAATTGACGCCGATGGCGAGGACCTCGTGTACTAGAAGGCAACCATCACGGATTCGATGGGGAGAACTGTACTGCGTGCTAACAATACCGTTGTGTTTTCTGTTAAGGGGCCAGGGGAAATAGTTGCAACGGATAACGGGTATCCTGTGGACTTTACTGCGTTCCCTTCTAATACTAGGAATGCATTCAATGGGTTGGTATTGGCAATTGTTCGGGGAAAGTATAAGGGCCAAGGGTCATTCACCGTCAAGGCTGAAGGCAAAGGACTCAAGTCATCTTTCGTTAAGGTTAATTTGAATAGTATAAAGGAGTAGAGAATCTCAATAAGGCCCAAGGCCATATAGTCAGAAATACAGTTCCTGGCTTTAACTAAAGAATCAGCAGATAGAGGCATTATTAACGAGCTATAGTATTAGTTTTCAGGAATAGATTTTCAAGGGCACTTTTCCTACTTCAACCATTATACGGTTGTTCCATTCTATCTTTGAATATATATCAAGGCTTAAAAATTGGCATTAAGTCTAAGAGTTGCCTTGTCTGTCCTTAGCTTTAAACCCTTTAAAGTCAGGCTTAGAATATTTACTAATTAATAAAATTTAAAAAAAACTTTAGCTAGTAAAGTATTAAATAAAATAAAGCTATTTACTTACTATATTCTATAACTATTTAAAGAAGATACTTAGTCTTTAGTATTTAATAGTCTTTATAAGTAATACACTATTTACCTATAGCTCCTTGTTCTCCTTAAGCCAATCCATCCTAAGAACTATCTTTGTTATCCTCGCCCGCTTCTGAGTGGTTGGAACCAGAATCAGAGTCAGAACCTAAGTTAGAGAATGTGTCTAATGAACCAGAAGTGTTGGTCGCTGAAACCTCATGTTCACCTGCCTCGTACTCTTCTTCGCCTGTTTGTGTAAAGTCACTATGAATCGGGTGCAGGATATCAGCGTGCTGATAACACTTGTCGCAGAGGCAGAACCATTTGCACGTCTTACAACTCCAGGATAGCCCGCAGATGCGCTACAAATGAACATTAGCAGATGCCTCAGAAGAAGACCAGGTACTAACCGATAAGCAATATTCGCAGCAGGCATTCTCCAGTTCAACTCCCTTCTTTCCTATAGCCTTAACATTCGTCTCTGTTCCTTCAGCAGTGTCCTCGTTGTTATCTTGTCCCTTCAGAACGCTACTATCCAGCAATGACAAAACATCTGGATTACCTCCATGATAATAAGCAATGCTTAGCAGAGTCTATATGCCTTCGCCCTGCTTAACAATCACATCTGTCCTGGCCCCATACTTAATGAGAAGTCCAACAACATCAGCACTGAGTGATGGCTCCCCCGCATTTTCCGGCTTAAGGAGTGTTAAGCCGTTATAAGGTGCCTAGCAAAGCGGTGTCCAACTATCAATATCTGGGGCATCAATATCCAACTTGTCACCCATAAGCGAGATGATCTTCTTCACAACTTGGAGTCTCCCTGTCTAGGCAGCCCAGTGTAGTGGCGTACGTCCCTGTTTATCTTTGGCATATATATCGCCCCCTCGCCCGAGAATAAGTTCAAAGTTAGCCAAGCCATTGCAAGCCGCAAAATGTATAGGCATGCAGCCCATATCATCCTCGGCATTCACCTTAGCGTGCTCTTGGTCAAGTATGAGGTTGATGACTGAAGGTAGGCTCCCGAAAGCGGCAGAATTGATCACATACCCCCAGACACCAGCTTTGATTGTAACATCCGCATGTGCGCTCTGGTGTCCCGACAAGAGATAGCGGACCGCCTTCTCATGTTCCAGCGCGTCAATCGGATTCCAAGCAAGAAATAGTGCTTGTAAAGGTGTGCCGAGAAAGTCTTCAGTTACATTCACATTTGCACCATGCTCAACAAAGAATCTGATGATATCGAATCAACCAGCTCTGCAAGCTTGATGTAGGGGTGAACCATGATGAGGAGACAGTGCATTGACATTAGCTCCACGCTTGACAACGTACTGCACCTTTTCGAAGTCAGAGTCTGCGTATACTTGCAAGGAGGTAAGACTCTTCCTGGCCCCAATCTCAATGTCTGCTCCGGCGTTAACCAGCCGCTTGAGGTCTGTGAGTTGAAGATCGTGATAGTGAAGGACTCCTAGCCTATTATCTGCCGTGGCGTTTATATCGATCCTCGATGGAAATTCCAAGATAGTTGAGAGAGTTCCACCAAATACCGCAAGGTGAACGATTGACTTTCCTGTCTCTTTGTCTTGTTAATGCATGTCCGCTCCAGCTTCAGCTAGCATTCGAACTATCCCAACATAGCCTTGATGTGTAGCGCACATAAGGGGAGTCCAGCCCTTGACCCAATCATTAAGATGATCTTCAACTCCCAAGCCATACTCAAGATCAACAGACGCTCCGTATTCCAGAAGTAGCTCTGCAGTATCCGTGAAACCAAAGTACGCGACATATGTGAGAGGAGTAAACCCTTTATCGAATCTAACGTCAGGATTTGCGCCTTTCTCGAGTAACAGGCGAACTAACTTGGGATAGTGAAGCGCGGAGCAAAGAGGTGCCCGGTTCTCTTTGAAGGTCAAGTTTAGATCAGCACCTGCTTCTAGGAGCATCTAGACCGCATTGTACTGTTTCATTATGACTGCATATTGTAATGGTGTCCACATGTCATCGTTGGGAAGGCTGACGTCAGCTCCATGGTCTATCAGCATTCTCAAAGCTTTATCTCTTTGAACGTATTCGTCGGCTGGTTTGTTCTCGTACGAGCGTATCAGAGTGGTAAGCGGAGTGCTACCCTCACCATCCTTACAGTTGACGTCCAATTTGAGCTCCAGAAGCCTTTTCAGCATATTGAGACCCGTTTCTTCCAGTTCGGACCCGACGCTGGTGACTAGAAGAGGCTTCTCGAGGACCTCACTTTGGGGATCAGCGCTAGCTTCAAGAAGCATGTCGAAGACATCGATGCGGCCGTGAGCAACCGCCCAATGCAACGGAGGTCCAGACGGCCCAGGAATGTTCGGGTTAGCTCCGTTCTCGAGAAGTAGCCTAATGCATTTCATGAAACCGTCGTCTGTCGCTGCATGCAAAGGAGTCTACTGATCATCGCCAGTGTAAGAATTCGAGATACCCATATTAGGATCTGCACCTTTCTCCAACAGAAGTTTCACCGTGTCATGGTTGCCCCCTAGAACTGCGAGATACAATGGAGTGAAGTTTGAATCAGAAGGACAGTCAATATTCACTTGTGACTCCTCCAGAATGGCCTTGACAGTTTCGGTGTGACTTTCTAGGGCAGCCTTATGAAGCGGGTTTCTTCTAGACAGGCTTGTGTACTCTATACTGGCGCCATGCTTCAACAGGACTTGAACCGTATTTGTATACCCATGACATGCTGCCTGATATACAGGAGATACTTGCATAGATTTCTCGTTTCTCCAATCGACGTCTAGATCTGTAGGGCATCCAAGACTGAGTATTCTTTCGGCAAAGCCCTCTAGACCCAGATTGGCAGCTTGATAGATCAAAACAGGCGGCCACTCAAAATTGTCAGGTATCTTACCCTTGGCCTCTATCTTGTCCAAGAGGGCATTCATCAGTTCTTCGCTGCCAGAAGAGCATGAGGCCTTGAGTACATCCCATGTCTCGTTTAGAGTAAAGTCATATTCGCTAAGGAGATCTTCAACAACTTGTTTCTGTCCCTTGCTTGCTACTTTGATAAGACCTCGTAGCGCATCATCACTGCCAAGCGGCTCCACCACATTATGGAGTCCAAGTCCAGCAAAGATTGGGAACAGAGACTAGAAGCAAGGAGAGCGTCTGGTGGCAGGGTTGGATAGACACCACTGGGCTTTGGCCAGTGTCTGAACTAGGTCCTTCTTTGATGACAAGGCAGATATATCCGGAAGAGGAGAGCTAAGAGAATAGTGATGTGCCCAGGCCTGGATAACATAAGAGGCAATGTTTATGCGGTCTGGGAAAGGCGGTGTCTTGAAGGTTGCTGAGTCTACAACTGCAAAAGTCTCTCTAACATACTCTTGGACAGCATCTCTAGACAGGTAGTCTATACACATGTTTTGAATGACGTGATGAGCTTTGCCTTTAATAGTGTTCCACAGATAATCCTTAGCTTCAGCGTTTTGAGTTGAAGGATCGCTGTTGACCATGACTTCGTGTAAGCACGGGTGCTTAAACCTGACTTCGTTGTGATTCACCTCAAGGATGCTAGCAAAGTCCTTTTTAATCTTTTCAACAAGCCTGTTGACAGCCATGAAACTGGGAGACACTTGAGTACGTTCCCTTTCGTCTGAGAACGTGATGATAGTGGCAAGTTCCCAAATAGTGAGTGGTCTGACAGCGTATAAGAGCCAGGAGATTAGACGCTCAAGAGAGTCTTGGTCGGGGTACTTCCTGAGTACAGCATTTAGCACGGATGTCAAAGCCTTTTCTCCCTCCTCGAATTCTTATGAAAGACCCAATAAGCCAAGAGTATCATCAGTCGATATCTCGTCAGGCCACTTGTCACAAACTCTTAGCTGGTCGAACAGGATATGACGCACTGCAGGGTCCAGCTTTTCAGTAAAGCCTAGCTCAGTATGAATCTGCTCCTCTCTAAAGTTTAGATCCCCCCTTGAGCTCATCAGTGCTTGGATGTCTGTCTCGAAACTATCCACAGCAAGGTCTCCCAGCTTCTCGGAAGATATATCAATAGGGACACAAAAGGGACCAGATAGCTCCCCACTCAAGGCATCTGGCTCATGACTTGTAACCACTATCTTCCACGGTGTCTCATCATTGTAATACTTGTTGGCGATATGGTCCAGGAACCTCTTGCGTGAGCCCTGACTGCACTCGTCAAAGTGATTAATCACAATCATTATCTGTTCAACTTCTGCTGAGATTCTGAACATCTCAAAGAACTGTATCAGGTCCGTTTCAGTCCACCCTTTCTCATTCTCGATCTGACTGCACAGTCGATTGATAGCAGGTCCGAGCCTCGGGTGATGGTTGCAGATCTGGGCTAAGAAGGTAGCGATCATGTCCCGAATACTATCAGCACGGACGTCGAATCTGTCGAAGGAGAAGTATAGAACGTTTGCACGTCGTTTCACTCTTGTAGCTTCATCCTCAAGGGCGTAGAACACTCTTTCAGCCACATCCCTGACGCGGTGACTACCGTGAAGATAGAGTATTTGAGGACAAGGACTGTTCAACCAAGCTTGATAATCTGGTAGATCAGCCAATGGGTTGGGCTCAACTTTGTTGCGAAGCGGGTAAATAGGGGATGCCAGAGCAAGCAGCTTTCTCTCTTAAGCGTACTGTCATGTTCCGATGGACTCTTTAGGGTCCCGAACATCTGATAAGAACAGTCAGTTATACCCATAGACCATGATCGTGTCACTGGAACATACCTGGCTCTAGCTTGGCAAGGTACTGAGTGAGTGGGGAATAGTCCGTCTCAGTTGGTGCTGTCAATGTTTTCTCCAATGGCATACCCAACGTCGCACAGTAGGCGTCGAAACCCTGACGTCAAGTTGTTAGATGTCACAGAGGGGCTGCATAGGACATTTAATCACTCACCCCATTGCTATTCTCTCCATAAGAGTGCAGATTTATGATCCAACTTCGCAGGGCGATGTGTGAAGTTATGAAGAGACCATTCACTTGGATAATGGCTTTAGCAAGTCCTGATATTGAGGGTGCTAAAGGTCGTGACTTTCCAGAAGCCTGAGAGTAGTTTGCATAGAGAAAGCTAGCCAGCCTCGTTTCCAGGTCGGTTGTGTCTCTCTGGCGGTGTAGACAGCCATTGAAGATCTGTAGTTGATTAGATTGAGTAAGCTGTATAATAGATAGGGCTGACTCACCAAAACTCGTGTCATCTCTGATATGTCTTGCCATGAGCTCCTATCAAGGAAAGCTGTAATGAGAGCCTAAGCTTGGTTAGTACAAGCTACACAACTTTCAGTACGTCCAAAAACCTCAGAACTTACATCTTTAACGACGGCACCTCCGATATCATGGCTGATGAAGTATATCAGGCGTTTCTATGTATAGATCTCCATGTCAGACCGTCTATCTTGCTAGGATGGTAAGTTGACCCTTACCTTGGTCTCCCCCAAACGCTTTAACCGTAAGCCATTCAGCAATCTCAATGAAACTCGGTGGATTGACTCTCGAGATCTATTACCAGAGAAAAGTTCAGAAGATTCATACTCGAAACGAAATACTCGACAACTATTCTGAGGGTTCTTGGGACTCTCCCAGCCTTTCTCGGCGAATTTGGTGACCCAAGCTGAACTTCCAGATCCAGGGCTCGGCCCAAAGTCTTTGTCAGTCCAATTGCCGTAGACTCCAGGTATAACAACGCAACTATATATCATCAGCGCCAGAGTCCTGTTTACAGTGTGACACTTACTCTATAAGTCGTGCTTCAGTAGCCTGATCACTTGTATCACTGTCTGACGGTAACTCTTGCCGTACAAGGTGCAAGGATTCATTCTTTGTCTCTGCTTCTGTCGATATTATATGACCCAGGTTCTGGGCGTCATCTCCAACATTTTTATCTCTTTCTTCATCTTGTTCCTTTTTGTTCTCAGTACTTTCAACTTGCTCAACGTCGTTCTCATCTTGATGCTGTACAGATGCACGTGGAGATGGGACCTCATCGTCCGAAGACGACCCAGAAGCGGACCCCGATTCAGACATGTCAGATTTGGCAGTGTTTCTTAGAAAGTTCACCAAGGTTCCAAGAATGCATCTTTGACTTTCATCCGACTTTCCGCAGCGAAGGAATCCTAGTTAGCGAAATCTGCGGCTCCGTGCTTGCCGGAATGTGGAGACTTACCGTGACTATGGTTGACATGGGTAGGGCTTGAAATGATTCACATAGTACTTAGTGTAGGTATATTAGCCGCCGATAGTGCAACGGTACACACAATACGAAACATTCGTGGTCAAAGTGGAAGTCTATTCGAAGGATTCAGGCGAATAAAATCCCTCACGGCACTCGGGCCCGTGCGTGCATAATTTCTACTGCCCTAAACTACTGTGATCTGCTGAGGCCTGTCAAGCTGAATTCTCCCCGGCCTTCTTCAGCGGCTTATCAAGCTCGATCTCCACAAACTCATCCAAGTCTAAAGACCCTAAATTCTCGATATCGTAAACTTTGCGAACCTTGTTTCGTTGGCGGCAGAGTCGGGTCAAACAGGATAGGATCATCACGTGGTGTAGACCCAACCAATCCTGTCAGCACCGTCTTCCAGTCCCCAGTAGCATTGGTAGTGACCTTGCACTCGAATTCCTCGTCGTCATTTTTCCTGTCGAGCAGAATCGCAAAGCACATAAATCTCGGTGTGTCCGAAGCTAAAAACTTGTTCTCGAAAAGGATCCACTGAGCACCCACTTGCTTGCCGTAGTCATTGCAGAGAAACCCGCCCGCGACTCTAGCAGCGTCGTTTCTTGTTTGGTTGACCGTCTTCTCCCATTTTTGCCGAGCTCTCGACGCTGACGAACTGACTAACTCCAACTGATAGTCCATAGCCGATAGTTTAAGACTCTTCTACATATGTTGCTAACAAAGAGACACTTCCATGAGGTGCTATCTTTACTACCCGGGGTGCTGGGCTTCCTCGAGTGCTGCTCTTGATCCACCGAAGGACGACAGAGGAAGACAAGACCTCGAAAGCGCCGTCGTCGAAGCCGCCAACGCCAACATCCTCATGTTCTGCTCGGCAAGGGACAAAGGAGCTCACAACGCCCCAACATATCCCTCCGAAGCAACAGCCAAGATATTCACCATCGGCGCTGCCAACTCCTCGGGCGCTAGTGTAGACTACGTCGGCAACGCCTCTGAGCTCAGCTACACTTTTCCCGGCGACAAAGTCGAAGTCGACGGCGGTCCAAGCAGAAGAACTCCCCCGGAGAATTTGGACGGGTCATCTGTAACAATGCACTAGCAGCTGGTCTCGCAGCCTTGATTCTCTACTGTATCCAGGTCAGAATATTCCTTGCCAAGGACTCTGAGAAACAGAAGGCTCGTGAGGCATATAGGAAGGTCAGGCATCATGAAAGGATGGTAAAGGCATTTGATGCTATCGAAACGACTAAGGAGAGTAATCACAAGTTTCTCAAGGTCTGTGAGATTTTTGGAAAATGTGTTGAGCAGAAGGACCACAAGCCTCCGGAGGAACGGCTTCAGCTAGTTTCTGACGTTGGAGCGAGGTTGTGTGTTACGATTTACTAGGTAAATAGCATTGACTTACAAGCTCCAGTGCATTGATTAACCGTTGAAGCACATGACATCTAATGAGATCAATCTGCTCAGCCCTTTTACCCCAAGTGGGTACTAACGCTTATTTATCCTGATTAGGCAGGTCTAAATATGCGGCTCCCATGCCGATCCTCTTCCACTAGCCCATAATTGGACAAGTAAGGCAAGGTTTGCTTCATTAGGCGAGGGAACAGTTTACAGCTATTAATGTCGTATCGCTCAAGGACGTATGGGGCCTTCTGAATCTCATGAGTTTCGGTTGTGTTGGCGATGCAGCCAATTGTTAAAGTCAGAGGAGCTGCCAAGTATGGTTTAGCACAGTTTCTGCTGACATGTGCTCTGCACGCCTTAGTGAAGACACCCAAGTGCTTCATATGATTGGTTGGGACTGAAGCTACGAAACTCAACATAAATGCGACCGAGACCTGCGGATTGCTCCATTGTCGGTCTCTCCACCTCAAATCTATTCACCGCAACTTACTTAATACTTTCATTCTGTTCTTCTCTCTTCAGTCACTCACCACCACCATGTCGACCTTTCAAGAAATAGCAGCAGCTTCAGTGCAATCACGAAGCCGCATTCGTCATCATATCTACCAAACACCTCTCATCCCCGCAAAAAAGATCGGCCGCGGTCTTCAAACAAATGTCCTCTTCAAAGCCGAAAACTTCCAGCTCACGGGATCTTTCAAGGTCCGAGGCGCCATGTCCAAACTGTCAGCAGCAGGGCAAGGTCGATTGATCACTGCTTCATCCGGCAACCACGGCATCGGCTGCGCTTTGGCATCGCAGACTCTATCCAAGGATCTCACTGTTGTCCTCCCTGAGATTGTCATTCCTGCCAAGCTCAACGCTATCAAATCGTATGGCGTCGACGTGATTCTGCACGACGCTGAGGCTGGTCTTGCTGAACAACATGCCCAGAAGCTTGCGGCCTCGGGTGATTATACTTACGTGTCGCCATACAACGACCCCGATATCATTGCTGGTCAGGGTACCATTGGTCTTGAACTCCTTGAGCAGTGCGACCATATCGATAACATCTTTATCTCCCTGGGTGGCGGTGGTCTCATCAGCGGCATCGGATCCGTTCTCAAGGCAAACAACCCACGCATCAAAGTCTACGGTGTTTCAGCGATTAATTCAAAAGCTCTAGCTGCATCAATGGCCGCAGGACATGTCATCGAAACAGAACATCTTCCCACTTTGGCCGAAGCTGTTGCCGGTGGCATCGATGAGGACACTATAACACTTGGACTGGCAAATGCAGTCGTTGATGAACTCATTGACTGCCATGAGGACGATATTAAGGAAGCGCTGAAGGAGCTTGCTTGGTCCGAGAGTATGATAGTTGAGGGATCTGCTGCTTTGGCTCTTGCTGGCTTTAACAAGGTGGCTTCGAAGGTGGCTGGGCAGACCAGTGTCATACTCCTCTGCGGATCAAACTATGATCAGGCTACAATTAGCAAGATAATCTCTGAGCCATAAATAGGCACAGTAGGATTTATATTATTATCATACGTCCGGTAGTATTAAGTGATGTTTAACATAAATTACTCTGGTCTTTACCTGCAATTATGATCTTATGAATACCTAATTAATATTGCAGACATAACAGAATATCACTAGAAGCAAGCAATAACGGGCAAATTGATCACACCTTCAATCTTGTCTTATTTTATTATTCGTACTAGTCAAGGGGTAGGTTCGTATAGCGCCTGCCTTCGCCCACGAATCAAGTAATTCTATTGGTCTGGAAAGATCCAGCTCCAGACTATTGAGACGCTACTATCAGCCCTACATCTAGTGTGATCGCTTTTCTTTTCACATTGATCCTTTCTGTGTCCCTAATTGAGTATAAGTTTAATAATTCCGACTTCCCCATCTCTTTTTCTTCCGTCTTTATCCACCCGCGCTCGCTTCAAGTGGAGGCGATTCAAAATGGTAAACAACAAGCTGTTAGCTGCTGCATTAACAGCACTCGCTTCATTCATAGTCGTCGATGCAGGCCCGTGTCGACCATCGTCAACATCAGTCGCTACCACTTCTGCTACTGGGTCTGTTTCTTCGACCATTTCGATCGAGATCAGCGCGACGTCCCTCACGACGTCTGAGGCTAGCAGTCTTACAACTGAGAGAGAAGCGACCACAACGGCAGCCGATAGTACGACAACGACTTCAGAGGTTGAGGGAGTGACTACGACGACTGCTGAGAGCGAAATATCCACAGTCACTGTCAACAGTCAGACGACCATTAGCACCGAAACCTCGACAATTGCGTCCGAGGTTGAGACATCGACCACGGAGACTACGGGTGCGACTACCACGACCGTCGAAGGCGAAACATCAACAGTAGCTACCAGCATCGAGACTACTGCAACTATAGCCACCACTGAACTCTCAACGACTGTGTCCGAGGGCACGACCGCGACCACTACCACCGCTGAAGGAGAGCCAACATACCTCACAAATCCCAGCTTCGACGATGGAACAACTGCACCTTGGATAGCAACGCCCTACTCGAACCCTCTCAGTCTCAGTAGTCAGAGCTTTCAAGGTCCCGCATCTAGACGCCAAGTCTTTGGATCTGGATCCGGCACCTTCTATGAAAACTATTTCTACCAAGAGCTCGATAAGAAGTCTCTAAAAGCAGGCCGTTACTCGCTCAAAGGCTACGTGCGCGTCGATGAGGCTTCTAGCGATGATGTTATAAACGGGTGCGGCTTTATAAGCGCTGGGTGTGTCGCAGGGTCTCCGGGAAACTTCCAGAATGTCCCGGGAAATTCAGGTATTAGTGCTAATCTTGCAACGGATTGGTTCATGCTTAATGTAGGCTGTGGGTTTACTGAGCAGACTCTGTCTCAGTATGACCAGTTTGGTGTTGCTTTTGGATTCACATGCTTCAACTCGGGTGGTAACCTCGATGGTGTTAGCTTTGGACCGATTTAGCAGGAGGAAGGTCCTGTTTTACATTTGAGCCATATTACAACTTGAAGATTATACTAAAGTGCCTGAATACTTGCTATAGCAGAAATTTAAGCAACAACGATACTATTCAAGAGAGAAACATACTAGCCAAACCTAATCTATGTAGCTCCCAATAAGACCCTCCTTACTATAAGCTTAGTTCTCCAATAACCCCTTCATGATATCCCGATACAACTCGGCCAGTTTCTGAAATGGCACCCATCTCTCCTCCAACATGACCATCTTGCTCAGGTCCAGAACAGCCCTCGTCATCTTCATGCGCAATGAAGACCCAGGCTCAATATTCGACCGCATCCTCGAGATGCACAAGAGCTTGTCTCAAACAGGACGCCTTCAACACTTCAGGTTCGTCTTCCTTAGCGATACGACCCTCTCGGAGGTGATGTGCATGGAAGACGAAGGTTTCGCGCGCCTCAAGGACAATATCGGCATAGGCACTTACCAAACCCCCTTTTACCGCCGCCGCAGCAAGAACATTGGTTATAAGGGTGGAAACATGTACGACTATGCCTAAAATCACAGCAAAGGCGACGAGCTTTTTGTTCCACTGGAGTCCGATAGCGTTATGTCCAGAGACGTGCTGGTTCGTATAGTATCTAGCATGGAGAAGTGCCCTCGAATCGGCCTCCTCCAAACTGCGTTTGTTGGCACGCCAGCAGTGAGTGTTGTTGCACGTCTCAAGCAATTCGACAGACGCTATTACCTACCTGTTAACTATCTCGGCCTTAGCTGGTGGGCCAATGACAGTGCGCTTTTCTGGGGTCATGATGCAATTATCCGCACCAGGGCTTTCCGGGAGTATTGTAAGCTGCCGGTTCTCCCGGGAAAACCACCCCTCGGGGGGCACATTATGAGCCACGATATCGTGGAAACTATGTTCATGCGCCGCGCTGGCTACGAGTGCCGGCTACTGCCGATTATAACCGAGTGCTACGAAACGTTTCGGCCGACTGTGATCGAAGCCATGAATAGGCAGTGCCGATGGTTTCAGGGCGACATGCAATATTTTTTCCTGCTCAAGGAGCCAAGGCTCAGCGTCATTAATCGCTTCCAGGTGTATCGGATCCTTGCCAAATCTCTGAGCCCTATGGCTTGGTTTATCATGACTTTAGCTTTCAATATCAGATCGCGAGTAGAAAACCCTGGTGCCCCTGGAGTTGGCGTCAGTGTTCTCTCGCAATGGTTCATTTTCAGACTCTTGCCTAAGATTGCCGCTTTGATCACGGTTGTGACAATCCGTCCGAAATCAAGCGCTATGGTGGCATCTCTCACTTTGTCACCTCCGTCATCCTAGAGCATGTCATCACATCGATTGTGTCAACGGCGGCTACTGTCAGCATGGCACTATTTTTCTGCGGCTTGCTTCGGGGCACATCTATCAAATGGGACGCTCAGAATCGTGATCGACTTGGCCTCAGCTGGCGCCATACATTTCGAGTCTTCTGGGTGGAAAATGTGATCGGCCTGGGAATTATCTGGCTAATAATTACCCAAGATGTATCACATAGGCTTCTGTCTTTGGCCATCAGCCTCTTTCTTCTTGTTCCCATTACTGTACTTACCGCGCGTCGCCACGCCTGAGTTATTTTATCACCCGCCCGCGCCTATTCACAACCCCTGAAGAGAATCCAATATCGCCAGTGCTGTCCCGACTAGTAACACCAGGAATTACTACTATACATAAGGATAAGACAAAGACAATGGGAAAAGCTTTATAATAGTTTAATGCTCTAGGCATGTTTCATTATAGGTATACAATTCAAGCTAGCCCCACTTCACGCATTATTTAAAAAGCCTAACTGGCTCTATGAATATGCATGTTGGTTCAGCTCATTTCTGAAAGACTGGCGAGTGAGTTCAAGTGAGGGATTTCAAAGCCCTCTTTTCTGCAGAACATCATCAAATATTGCCTCAACTTACCTACAAATAATCTTCACTTGCAATTCCTGTCTGCGGCCCTTCTCATGATGCTATTTGCGACATCTACCCCAAGGTAGAAGCCATCCAACCCGAACGGAAATCTACTGTAGCGTAACCTTCATTCGACCCAGAGGCTGAAGGAACATGCTGGGTTTGCATCAAACACGCTGGTTTCTACCCCGCAGTTTATGAACGATGGCTCAAGCATGAGCTGCCAGTCACCGTTCAAGCTGATTTCGTTTCTCTTCAGCAAGAGGCACTACCAAGAACTCGTCACAGCCCTTCCGACGAAACTTTGCCACGAGACAGTCGTGGTCGTCAAAATTTGGAGATTCTTCAATTGATTATATATCGCAATCACGGAGGCGACGAAAAGTCAGGTTGCCTTGTAGAGCTCAAGTTTTATAAGCAAAGTGGTAAGGTAAATAGAAACATAAATTAAACCCCTTTTGTATTTTTATTATTTTTCTAGTTTTTTTTTACTTTCTTAACTTTTATTCCCTTTTTTTCTTTTGCTTTTATACTACCCTCCCCCCTCCCTCCTGCCTTTATTCCTCTTGTTTAGCGCTTCAGTATTAAAATCTATATAACTCTACCTATTAGCGCGACGAATCTTTGGCTGAAAGTCAGTCACCGGACTACCACTAATCATGTGTCCATTTGCTAGTTTGTAGAATCCAATAGTCTGTGTTCCATCGCTGTCTCGAAACTTGGGAGGGAAGTTGTAGCTCATAATAGAGAAGTAATTCTTCTCCCCGAGTAAGACAGCGCCGTGTCCTTCAGGTGCAAGGTCTTTGGCGGCATCGCCTTCGATAGCGAATTCATGTCGAAGGCCGAGGATATGGCCAATCTCATGCTGGAATATGTTCTTCAGGATGCTCAAATTATTACCCTCAAAAGCCCGGCTAAAGACAATAACGTCCTGGTCGACTTCATGGGGAAAGAAGGCTTGGGCAAGTGTGTTGCGTCCATTTCCGAAAGACGGATTGACTTTGTACACGAGGTAAAAGTTGGCACTCGCTTGGTCAGTTGTCTCAGCTATCGAAATGCCAATGTCAAGTTCTTTTCAGGTATCAGCAGCTTCTTGAAATTCTGTAGCTGCAGTTCGAGCAGTATCGGGGGATGGAAAGCTCTGCGTCTGAACGAAGTACTGAAGTTTCCTCCCACCACTTGACTTAACATCCCAGCGAGGTACAATAGTCCCAAAGCCTACGACAAGAGAATCAGGCTCATCTGGGGCATTATCGCCGGTAGTGCCAGCGAGGTTGGAGATGGGGGCAGGGCCAAAGCTTGGGTCTGTCTCCTCCTGTGTATTACAGGGGTACTTGGTGATTTCGGCGATAGCAGCCATTGGACCGGCAGTGAGGTTTGTTCTTGCAGAGGCAAAAGCAGCGGCGGCGCGTTCGTTAATGTCGCCGCACCAGGGTTGAAATTCTTGAGCCAGTTTGAACGATGAGAAGCGATGATGATTGAGTGTCTATTCTATCTTGAACTGGTATTTATAATTAAATTGTCCTTCTCAACTCCATCTGTCAATTGACTAAGTTTCCACACCCCCTCACCTTTTTTTTTTTTTTCTTCTTTTTTTTTTCACATCTGCTGACCTATTCAAAGACATGCAGTGGAATGCACCTGGGTCTCCGTGTTTTGACGGAAGCATGGCACCAACCAGACAATACGCCAGCCAGCCACTATTCAACAAGCCTCAAAATTCTCTCGAAAAAGTGTTAGGTCTGAGACATAATTGGCTTTCAAAAGTTCAGGGCTCTCATTCTCATTCAGCTTAAGTTCATCGTGCAGTCTGATGATGAAGCATGCATCAGACGTCAAGCCTAATAGATATTCCAACTGACACAGATTGTTCTCGATGCGTCTCTATGTATCTAGGAGTCTGCATGCAGGGCAAGACGAGAGGGGGCAATTATGTCACTGTCCTCAAAGGACGATTAACTTATCATATAACAGAACCATTTTGCTTACTGCCCTATTGACTATGCAATTGTATATTTTATAGTAGTTTCAGCTTTTGTTATAATTAAAAAAATAAAATTTGAAGTATGCCTAAGATTCTCTGGCTTTTTATGTTGCGGCTAATTCGATAAGACTGTGATCTCGCCCTCTTCGCTATGATTTGTTGGCTGGCTAAAACTCTAACCATCAACCTAATCCGCCTCCTTGCATAGCCAGCTGTGATTCCAGATTTCAGGACGCCGGGGCATACCAGCAACTACCGGGCTACGAATCATGCTGGGGCCCTCAACAACAAGTAAGCAGTATATATTTGTCTTAATCTCGGCACATATAACAAGAAGGGCCCACTGGAACTATTGTTGCTGCCCATCTTTGGCAGTGCTCGAGACCACTGTACTATCCTCCACAGAAACTCTCTGACCTCCAAGTGGCCATTCATATGAACTATCGCTCATGTCCCCCCATGGCGGTGGCGGAATTCAAATTTGCTCTGAACATTTCGACTGGACTCGGTGAAACAGTTGATCGCGGTACAACTTACTGCCTGAAATGTGCAGTGCGCTACTAACGCCCTATCTCCGATATCACCTAAGACATCAGCGTCTGAAATAAACCAACTAAGTTTGTCTGCCGGAATAAGCTCTTAGCCATAGGTCTCAAATGTAAATAACAAAACCATTTGTTTGTGTCTGCTCCTGGATGATACTAATCAAGATAGACACTGATAATAAATGGCATAGTCATGGACTTTAATTTAGATAATACAACAGTCATAGCAAAGCTGAAAATAATGGCCAATAGCAGGACATGCTGCCATACTGCTATTAGCAGGGTGAATGTCTAATCTCGATTACTAGATGCTTATCAATAAGCTTCTTTTCAGCTTGTTACGCTTTCGGCTCCTTGCATATGGGGCTCGGTCAAATGTGTGCCTTAGCTCATTCCTCTGCAATCCCTAAACTGGGTTCCTTATCACATCTCGAGCTACAGCTGGGCCAACCTTTGATCAATTTCTCACACCAGAATTAAGGTTTGGATCGTAGGGGTTGGTGTGCTTAACCTTAGTATGTATCTCTATTAAGATGGCCACCTCAAAACTTACGTTTTGTCCTTTTCACAGAAATATCTGTCATTTTTTAGAGCGGGGAAAGGCATCTAGAACGATCTGTCTCAGCCAAGACGTCAGCCAAGACGTCTCAAGGCTGTAGCACTGTCTGACTTTTTGTCGCAATATAACGCCATACAGCTCAAGTAAGGAGTATCGGCTCAATGCAAGAGTCTGGAATCATTAACAATCGGCAGAGTTCTCTTTGTGTATGGATTTTGAGATCAGCCTAATGTTGATTGTGGCGAGCTGAACCTTCATTTAGGTTAGCTCATCATTGCGGCTGGCTGAAAGCGCTGATACATGAAATCAGGACAGATTAATTTACCACAGAATGCTGGCAAAGGTAATTGAAGGCTTTGGGTTGGCGACGGAGTCATAGTATTCTTATGCCAGTTGGTAAACTGGTGAATCAGGCTCAATATGAGGATTACGGCTTTGTTACTTCGCCAAATAACATCTCCAGTAGCGCAGGAAGTTCCGTTAACACCTGTTTGTCCAAGTCTTTCATCGGATTTGGTTTCCTGGATTTTGACGCCCGGGTAGTATGGACCCCTTGTTGGAAGGTTCGCCAGTCTAGATGATATTACCGACCTGGCCTTGCTTTTCTGTCCTGATGGCACGAATCGGTACGCGTTTGAGAACAATGAACCCATCAATCACTTTGACCCGCCGGGCCATTTCAGCTGGGACGCCTTTTGGGGAGGTGTTGTCTCGGGCGCAATGATTCCTGTAGGAGTTGGATTGATGTTTACATCCTTTGGAGGTTCCGCTGGTCTATCGAGTGGACTAATCTCGGGTGGCTTGGCGGGAATGACGCACTCAATTAACCACGCCAATGAAAAGAACTCGATTAAGTTCCGGGGACATCTTGGAATTGCCATGTCTGTCAACTTCTTTATCGGGGCTGCCACAGACGGAGTTGGCGCTGCTATGCGTGTTTCCAAGCTTAGAGAATGGGCTTGCGATACCGCCAAGAGTACCAAACTCGCCACGGCTTTGAGAGTAGGAGGCAAGGGTCTCGCTGGCGGTGTTTCGAACGTCGCTGGTGACGTTAGTGATCGAGAACTAGATAACCTAGCCTTTCACGAGCATAAGGATAACTGGTCTGGTGCTGGCTCTGACTTTGCAGAGGGCGTTGGCTTTGGTCTTCTCGGAGCTGGAAAAGATGAGCTCAAAGATCATTTTCAAGCCAAGTATAGATCATCTTGTAGACTCGGGCGAGCTTGAATGGCGGAGAGCTGGCGACGGCTTTCCCAGTAAGCATAAAAGTGAAGGGTTTGGAAGAAGGTATTTTCGGGTGTTGAGAAGTTGAGACCTCCAGTGTCCCAGTGGAAGATCCCAACTACTAACTCATCAATGAGGCCTCGTATGGACATACCCATTTACTAAATAAAGACAAGGAAGGGCTTAGTGTAAAGGTATAGAGGGGTGAAAAATTAGCTCTTATTTTGAATGGAAAACTTTATTTAGTAGAGTATAGTTCTTTGCATTTTATTTACTTATAAGTAAAGGTGCAAGACGCGCGAGGTCTCTCACGCGTTTTGATTAGCAACGTATGTGTTTGGGATGGCGCGCAAATTTCCGGGCTTGGGTTGGCTGGTGGATAACAAGGGGAGAGATCGTCGTCAAGATGGCTGCTTTGGGAATCCCGTATCCTGCTTGCCTCAGGCCACAAGTTTGATCACATTGGTGTAGGGTATTTTTGCAATTAACTTAAACTAAGTAAGTATCTAATACCTCTTTTGTGTGCAAAATAGTTGAAACTAAGGTAATTTATAATTATTTAAATGCCACTATGCCTTCATTAGTTATCTTGCTTGTCTTTTGCCGTATTTGAATTTTAATCGTAGTTGTGGTGGAAATATAAAATAGTAAGCGTTTATCTCTTTGCTCTCTGATGTGTTCTAAGCTGGGCGCTTCCTTCGCACCTCATGGGGTTTCTTGGTTTGACATCTTTGCAAGGGTTCCCGATGGTAAAGGGTCTCAAAGTTGCATCTTTCTCCAAGTTCGGTAACACAAAGCGCAGATCAAGGTATAGGACCGAATACCCAAAGACATTGCATGTCGTTGCCCCGGATTTGCAGGATCAAAACCAAGGCACGCGAGACCGCCAGAATTTTCCCACGGGGCCCCGACACTTTACCCGAACGAGTTCCAATGGAGCGCTCTGCTCCGCTGGACATCTTGGCTACTAAGCTTCTTCTTACCTCCCGTCTTACCAGCGCATTTCTTTAATCTCACGTGTTAATCCTGCTTATTGGGTCCAGCGTAAGAGGGGCAATGCAGACATGGTCCTGTTTCAGAGATTTTGAGGCCATTTCCGGTACGTATTCCCGATACAACCCGATGCACGTTGGAGAGGAAATGGTAAGAGTGGAGACGCGTTGGTCGCTACGCGACAGGATTTGATCACGAAATTGGGGTGAGCGAAACATGGAAGGATCCTGGTCTCTTTGGTAGGTATTTGTTACATAAATCTTCGTGCCATGGTATGATTCTGAATACAAAGGAACACTCGGGAATGACAATGACCAGACCATTCTCTCGAGGCTGGTGTTGGTACTGTATCATTGATTGAGCCGCAATTTGGCTAGTGTTATTTGGGTTAGCGAGCATGGCTGGAAGCATCTCGACTATCGTGAAATGCTCCGATGAACCAGGGTGACTTGTAGAGTCATCGTCATTGAGCGTTGGAGCCGCTGGTTGACTTTTTGTTCGCCGATGATCGCGATCGCAGTGAAACTCTGATCAACAGAAACAACGACGATCGCATTTTAACTTTATTTATAACGTTAACGGGCTGTCTTAACTCAATTTTACTGCTGACAGAATTGGCCGCAACGTCTCAACAGCGACAGGTTCGCCTAGAGCTGGCTGCCCAGTCAATTGACTCAAGTCCCAAGCCACAGAGGGAAGCATTGACCATGCAAGCCATAAAACGATCCCTCAACAACATTGCCCGAGATACCCGAACCCAAACCATCTCATCTTCACCGACAGAATTTTCATCGATGCTCAATAACCTCAATTAGGCACCCGTATTCTTGCCCTCCGTCCCACTTAGCACCAACTCCTCCTCCTTCACATGGTTCGCCAACGCCCGTTTTCCCCAAAAAGCTCAGACCAAATTCCTGATCTAAAAAACAGGCAGTGAAATAAACATATCACTGATTGGATCATTCTTGCAAGTGGAGAAATTCAAAGGATGGGCCAAGACTTTGCGGTTGTATGTAATTCCCCCCCATGGCACAACATGTGGGGTAAGCGGGGAGGAGAGAGGAACAAGCTTGGTTTTTAGGGGGAGAAGGGGGAAGAATTCTGGTGCCTAAAGCCACTTTTTTCTCCATTCTCCGCATGAGATGAAAGCTGGGGATATCTCAATAATCTCAATCCTTTGTATCTGAGGTCGATATGCCTCATAACAACAGGGCAATCTGACAAAGAACTTGCAAACAGACAGTAATGGATGAGCCCGTAGAGAAGGTAATGATCTTCAATTGCAGCAGTAAACAAGCATAAGCAAGCAAAAAGTCCTGCACTCGTCCCCACTCTAGTGATCCCGTCCAATAAGCTCCTCTTCTCCGCGTTGATCCCACGGGGTAGCACACCTCCAACAGGCTCTTGGCGCGAGGTGATATCATGCCGGCCAAGACTGTTAACCTGCTGCCTGGGCTTGGCAGCTCGGGTTGCCAAGTTTGACCCCAGAGGGTTGCCAACTGCCGTGCTTTAAATTTAAGCTTATATATAATAACAGCCTCAGGTTATGAAGATCTCTTGTTCTTGTTTCAGCAGTGTCTCTCTTCTTCTTCTCTTTCACTGTCCTGATTCCTAATTACTCTTGGACTGCAAACATGGATGACAAGGATATTTCACCTGGCCATGGTGGCTCGTCTTATGATGACAAGACCGTCACGCCTCCACCTGAGAAGGGCGGTGCTGAGATTCTAGAGCATGCTTCTCAAGGTCGTCGTCAATCCGTCGCTCTCAACATTGTTCAGAACCCTCTGCAGGTACATTCCCCCACCTCTCATCTCAATCTCTCCAATTACTCACCAAGAATGTAGAGCAAAACAAAGGATCAAGTCGTCGCTGACGCTCGCGCCTTTGCCGAGTCCAATGGCATGTCCGAGCACGTCGACCTCTTCGGCCGAGCCGCTCTCATCGCTCGTGACCCCGATAGCTTCGAATCGGCTGATCTTCTCGATGACGAACGCGCTGCTCTTATTTATGAGAGAGACCATAAGTGGCATGGATCTAAGATGCTGTGGTACTCGATTGGTCTTTGTGCTGTTGGTGCTGCTACGCAGGGTTGGGATCAAACAGGTGCCAACGGCGCTAACCTCTCGTTCCCCAAGGAGTTCGGTATTGATGGCGAGGGACGTGATGAGTGGATTGTTGGTATCATCAACTCCATCATCTTCCTTACTGCTGGTCTGATGTAAGTTTTGCCCCCCGCCTACGATATTCTGGCATGTTCTGACATTGGTCTCTAGCGGTGCCTTTATCGTCGACCCTCTTAATCACTACTTTGGCCGACGTGGAGAGATCTTCATCACAGCCTGTTGCTTGGTTGCTACGCCTATCGCCTCTGGTTTCGCTAAGAACTGGCAAGAGCTTTTTGCCATTCGTTTCATCATGGGAATCGGTATTGGTGCCAAGAACGCTACCGTGCCTATCTATTCAGCTGAGATGGCTCCTGCTCGAATTCGAGGTGCCCTCGTCATGTTTTGGCAACTTTGGGTCGTCATTGGTAAGACACCTCTCATCTTCTCTCAATCAAACCATCATACTAACAACAACAGGTATCTTCCTCGGTTTCTGCGCCAATGTCATCGTCAAAGATATCGGCGACATCGCTTGGCGTCTTGAACTCGGCTCTGCCTTCATCCCCGCCTTCTTCCTCGCCGTCGGCATCTACTTCTGCCCCGAATCTCCCCGTTGGCTGATGAAGCACGGTCGCATCGCCGATGGCTTCGTCTCCATGTCCAAGCTCCGAGCTCACCCCATCATCGGTGCTCGCGATTACTACTACTCTTACATCATCTACCACGAGGAGCTCCGCGAGAACGCCGGTGCTGGCTACTTTCGTCGTCTTTGGGACTGCTTCGCTGTTCCTAGAATTCGACGTGCTAACTACGGTGCTAGCACTGTCATGTTGGCCCAGCAGATGTGCGGTATCAATATTATCTCTTTCTACAGCTCTAGTATCTTCCGAGAGGCTGGTTATAGCCACGACGAGGCCCTGTATGCCTCGTTGGGATATGGTGCGATCCAAGTTGTCTTCACCATTCCTACTCTCTTCCTGATTGATACCAAGGGTCGACGATTCTTGACTCTGGCTACTTTCCCCTTCATGTGCATCTTCTTGCTGGCTGGTGGTCTCTCTCTACTCAACGACAGCGACAACCGAGCTGCCAACATTGGTCCCGTCGTTCTCTTTGTCTACCTTTTCACCATCGCCTACTGTCTCGGTGAGGGACCTGTCGCCTTCCAGTATTCAGCTGAGGTCTTCCCCACCATCCAGCGAGAGCAGGGTATGGCTTGGGCTGTCTGCATCAACAACACTTTCGCTGGTGTTCTCGGCTTGACCTTCCCTCGTATGAAGACTGTCATGACACCCACTGGAGCCTTCGGCTTCTATGCCGGACTCAACCTTATCGCTTGGGGTATGATCTTCTGCTTCGTTCGTGAGACTAAGCAAATGACCCTTGAGGAATTGGATCGTAAGTCTTCCCTACAATAACATCAATGGGGCGCATTTACTAACACGCAGCACAGAGGTCTTCTCTGTCCCTACAAAGAGCTTCTTGTCTCATGAGACAAAGGTCTGGCTGCCTTATATCTTCAAGCGCTACGTCCTTCGCAAGGACATCCAGCGCCCTCCTCCTATTATTGAGAAGGGCGAGAAGACACTCGCGTAATTGGTGGAATAACTTGGGTCGCTGTCGTGTATATAAGGAACAAGCATCCTGAGTCAGGCGGTGTATAATCCATAGTGCAATCGAATCATGAAGTAACATCAGCTCGCTAAACTGAACTAGCATTATCGTATGTAAAATCTGTCCTCGGATAGCCGTTTAGCCGTGATCAAGGCAATGCGCAGGCATAATTGTGATCCTGTAATTACCTGGCCTCGACATGGCGATAGCTGTGATCTAATTAGTCAGTATCACGAGCAATCACGAGGATTTCTTCCCCAAAAATCACCCCTGCCAATTTTGAGTTCAAGCTCAGCCTCGCCACGAGTCGCGAATATAGCAAACCACGCAATGCGACCACGGCCATCTTGTTCTCTTTAGGAAGGCCGAGTACGAAAATGACAACTAAGCAGAGTCGGCGGGATGACGCCCATCTCACTGCCCCTCCGAACCGCGCGCGTCGATAATCAATCGCGGACGTGATTGGAGGAGCCGTAGAAACATGGGGCATCACGTAATCCCGGTACTCATAGAGATCGGCATTGACAAAACTCTATCCACGATTTGGCCGGAAACACCGTCGCGGTATTTCCGAGTCAGATTGAGTTATGTAACGTAGACTAAATCAAGTTTTCGTATGGACGCGCAAATTGCATAAATAGCTGATGTTCCTTGACGAGAAACTAAAGGCCAAGAACATCATCTTCTCATCATTCAAATCTACCAATATGAAGCGATCTTTGTTCTCGCTCGCCTTTCTGGCTAGCTCTGTCATGAGCTATGACCAAGTCCTCGGATTCAACGAAAAAGTCGAGGTCGAGACCAGGAGTCTCGATGAGATTTACAAAGCTGCCTTAAAGGAGGGAGACACCGTCACCCTCTGGCACGGCGGAGATGCAGTCAACCAACAAGCCGACCTAAAGCAAGCTTTCGAGAAGCGCTTTCCCGGAATCAAGCTTAATGTCACCGTCGATCTATCCAAGTACCATGACGTTCGAGTTGATCAGCAACTTGCCGCTGGTGGAAAGTCAGTCTACGTCGACAGCGTGATCCTTCAGACCTTGAATGACTATCCTCGCTGGGCTCAGGAGGGCGCATTGCTCAACTACGCCCCTAAGGGTTTTGACCAGATTGACCATGCGTTCAAGGATAGTACTGCTTATTGGTATGGAGTGTATATCTTCTTCTGGGCCAATGCCTGGAACACGGACAAGCTTCGTGGTATTAAGGAACCCGCCGAGTACACCGATTAGCTTCGACCCGAGTTCAAGAACAGACTTGTCCTGACCTACCCCAACGACGATGACGCAGTTCTCTACGCCTATTATCTCATGTAAGTTCATCACATCGTCTAAGGCAAATAAAACTGACCAATTTGTAGCATGCAAGAGTATGGAGCCTCTTGGTTCGAGGGCCTCCTCAAGCAAAACCCCCGCTGGGTCCGAGGTACAGCCACGCCCGGCGCCATCATCAGCCAGAAGAACGCCACCGAAGCCGCCTACTTCGCTGCCGGCGGAGGCTTCGGCGAATCCAAGCCTATCAAGTTCTCCCAGCCCACACGCGGAAAATACGTCTCTTGGTCGCAGTATGCCGGTATCCTCAAGGACGCTCCTCATCCTGAGGGAGCCAAACTTCTGCACAACTTCATCCTCAGCGAGGAGTACCAGTCTGCTATGGGTACCTGGTCTGTCCGTCGCGACATCGCTACTCCAGAGGGCTTTCCTGATCTTCGCAACGAGACTGCTACGAACCCAGCTGAGTTTGCGCGATTCATGAAGGACCGCGGATTGGTCGAGAGGCTGCGATTTTGGTTTGAGGCTCGAATTGGTACTGCGAAGGGTGTTGATCCTATCAATGATCCTATCAACCAGGGATAGATAGAGGTTTCCGGCAGTCCAAGTCGCGTTTGTGTTTTTATTTCTCGTCACCTAGCTAGCAGATCGTACATACTCCTGTCAGCTTGATATAGCTATAGGTTTCATTCAATTACATACTTTCTCACAAATAAATACTAAGCACTTTGGTTTGAAAGCGATACGTAGGAAGGGACAATTGAGCGCAGCAGCAAGTAGGTATGGGGATGAGGTGACCGACACAACTTGATTGCAGCCTTGGTCGAGTGCCATGCCAGAGAGTGCAACAAACTCTTTTGCTTTCAAAAGCGAGCATCGAAATAATTTTGGCGCGCTGCGTATCTTGACTAATAGGACGTCTTCTACAGCCAAAGCTGCCAATGATTCCATTCCAAACACCTCTTCAGCTCGCATGCCTTTCCAATCCGGGCAAGATACAGCCCATCTGCGACGTTTCATTCTTGCACAGCCCTCTCGCTCTCAAAAGTTGCGACAGGTCATTGACATTGCGATAGAGGAACATGACACAACACACGTTCTGGAGCAGTTATAGCGCTTTGACGTAGATGGAACAGCCTCTTCTTCAGAGTTAAGCTATAAGCGTCTAATTCTTAACTTAATACTTGAAGCTGAATGTGTCAAGCCCGAAAAGTGGCGGTGAAACGATGTCAAAACGGGGCGCCAAGTGGCTGTTTCAGCATCGTGAGACTCCTGATGTGGAGTGGATTTGGTGGAGAGCATGCCGAGATCTGCCGGCTCGGCACTCGGCCGAAAAGATTGAGTGCACATGGATTCGCATCCAGGAAATAAACTCAATTATGCCTAAGAGCTTAGAATAACACATGAATTGTTTATAAACTATTGAGTGTGTTTGCATAAACAGAACACTTGATCACTGCTTACATCCACTAACAATAGCGTGTCACCCTTTAAGACTTGAATATAATCAAGCAGCGTAATCGTAACATAAACGACGATTAAACTGCAAATGAATAGAAAAATAATAGAAGATATCAACAGTTCGGCTTCCCCTATCGTACTCCTCCTTTGGTCTTGGCCTTTTGTTCGCAAAGAGCTGCGCCTACCTGGTACTCTTCGTTTCCGGTTTCATCACCAAAAGCACAAACCTATTAGCGCCGATCAAAAGAACATTCTCTCGCAAACAAAGCCATTAAAACTCTTCCCTAAAAGCGCGTTACGCCCAGTCACCCAGGGTTGATCTCTATTAATAATACGCGGCGGCCGACGTGAGTGCCTCACGAGTTCAAAACGTCTTGGTGTTTAGAAACCTCGACACAGGCAAAGAATTCTGACAAACCAATCGCATTCACTAAAAAAGCCAAGAATTCTCTGAATTGTGAGAGCTGAGAGTTTCACGTGTCAAGTCTTTCTGGATGCAACGTTAGATCTGTAGGGGAGGGGGGAGGGTCTGAGCGAAACATGAAACACCAAGAATTTTGAAACATGGGTCAAGACTTGAGACTCGTGAACTGAGCTGTTGAGAGGGAAAATATGTGACTGTGAGAGGCGTTGAGACAAATGGAAACAATGACCTGAAGCTGAGGTTGGGGTTTCTCCTGATGCGATTTGATGATCGCTGATGATCAGCGCTGGGGAGGGTTTAGCGAACCGACAACCGAGGAGGTCGATATCAAACATCTACCTTGAGATATAGACGCGAATTTGTATATAAGAGTCGGATCATTCGACATCTTGGAAAATAATCCATCAGCATCTCAATCATCTTCTCTTCACTTCACTTCCTTTCTAAGAAAGCCTCAAGTTAGCCCTGGCGGCTCAATTTCAGCAACACAAACTTTAATAATCCTTTTTGATCTATAAAACCTTCAAAATGCACTCTCTTGCTATCGTCTCCGCCTTCTTCGCCATGGCTTCTGCCCATGGAGTTGTTCTCTCTGTCGAGGGAGCTAATGGAGTTACCATGCCTGGTCTCAGCAGTAAGTTGCCATCCCGACTGGTAGTTAACAAGAGAATAATTAACAGTGAATAGTTGCTGATGGAACTCCTCGTGACTGCTCAAGCAACCGATGCGGTTCTCAAGCCGACACCTCCATCATTCGTGATCGTGAGATCCGCAGTGGAGAGGCCAGCGCTCTGGGCAGGACCCAGGGCAATGGCCCTGTTGACGCCTCCGTCATGATCTCCAGCTTCTTGGGTAGCGGAAACGCTAATAACGTCCCCACTAACAACGGCACTGAAAGCGCTGCTGGTGTTGAGGATGACCTTTCCAACTTGCCCAGTGGTAACAACCGGGGCAACAACAACAACAACCGGAGGCGCCAGTTGGGCAACCTCTTGGGTGGTCTCTTTGGTGGTGGCCGTGGAGGAGGTGGTGAGAAGACTGAGACAGCTGAAGAGACTAGCGTTGCTGCTTCAGCTGGAGAGGGTGCCAGCAAGGGCTTGCCTACAGCCTCTGATAACGGCGAGGTCACCATGACCTACAGACAGGTAAGGCCCATTCACCCTATCCAAGTGCTTGAAATAACTCCCCCAGATCAACCAAGACGGCGCCGGTCCAATGACAGCTGAAATCGACGCTACATCCGGCGGCACCGACCCCGATGCCTTCCAAACCGCAGAGGTGACCCAAGATGTTCCTGGAATCGGCATCCAGGGTCTCTCCCTCGCCACCAACACCGACTTCCCCCTCAAGGTCCAGATGCCCCAGGGCATGACCTGCGAAGGCTCCGTCGGAGGCGCCAACAACGTCTGCATCGTTCGTGTTCGCAACGGCGCTGCTGCTGGTCCTTTTGGTGGCTCTGGTGCTTTTACTCAGTCTGCTGCTTCGCGAAAGCGTGCTATTGCTTTCCGCCTTAAGAAGCGCATGGAGATTGTTCGCTACTAAGTGGTTAGTGAGGATGTATCAGGGACAGTGGCGGGTAAGAGATGATTGAAGATAGTTGGGGACTTGTCTCTTAGTAAGACATGTATCATTACCTCTACCAAAGAATACTCAGAACACTCTAGCTTGTGTGTTTGTTCTTTAAGCTTCGTGTAGCAAGTATCGTCTAGATGTACACATTCACTTTCGCATTCAACGAGTACCTTATCAGCCTCGTCAAGCAAAGACTTCCCTTTTGCCCCACCGACCTCTGTTTAGTTTGTCTTCCACGCTTGGCACCTTGGCTATCTGCATAACTTGCATATTGCATACATATTGAGGCCTACCACGCGTATTTTCGTAAATCTCAGCCAATTACCCATAACCAGGACTTTTCTCAACCAATGATTAGGCGCCTTGTTCCAGGTGGACATACTGGAGCCTGAATCACGTCCCCCGCACTTTTCTCTCATACTTAGCTGGCCAACTCCTCATTTAATTTCATGGTGATCATATTCTCCTTGAATACAAGCGACTACAGATCTTACGTGCTATTCCATTGAACTGGAACACTCCATTAGGCGCTGTACACCTTAGCGCGCCGTTGCTCGACATATTTGCCTGGTCAAAACATTCACCGGACTGTGCCTAACCGTCTTGCACCATGCCTGTCAGGGAAAAGTTTAACAAGCTTTTCCACCGTCGCAATAAACAAGACACCTCAAAACGACCGATTCATACAGGTCCAAGTGAAGAGCAGCAGTCAAACCTGTCGGTGGACATAGCTACGATCGGGACATCGGGAGTATCCACGCCAGTTCCAGTCTTGAGTGACGCAAACGAGCCCCAAGAAACCCCAGACAAAGAGCTGCTAGCCCCTAAAGAAAATAATAATTCTATACGGCAGTTGTGGGCTGTGGCATACAAGAGCCTGCGAGATGAGGAAGATTCGCCCGTCCAAGCCTTTGAGGATCAGATCCGTCGCAACTTGCCTGACATCGCCGACAGAATGAGCTCAGACGCAAATGAGAAAGACTGGATGAGTAAGGTTCTCGAAAAGCAGATGGATAAAGTCAAACGCGACACTTTGAAGTTGAGATTTGGGAATTTTGAGGTGGAAGCCCAGGACGTCGTGAAGTCGGTCCTTGCAGTAGTCGATTGGAGCAAGGATTATGTTACTAAAGCCCTGAGCTCAAATCCCACTGCATCTATTGCTTGGGGTGGCGTGACGCTTTTGTTGCCGGTAGGTCAATATCCTAATCGCACGTTAGTCTCGGAAGACTCATACTTGTTCGCTAGCTCTTTTTGAACCCCATAGAACAAGCTTCTTCATTAGCCAAGGGACTCGAGCACATCGCATCGATCATAGTTCGGAGTTCTATGTAGGAGAACCTCTACGAACGGCGTTATAAGTCTGCGACTAGCGATACTCTGCCAGAATCACATGCTGAGTACCGTCGCGCTTTGAAAATGCTGTACCAAGAGGTACTCAGGTTTCAGATTGCTTGCTACGGCTACTATAACCACAAATCTGTCTCTCGGTTCGTTTTGGATTCCGTCAAGCATCATGGTTGGGACGAGCTGCTTGGAAATATCAAGTATCGGGAAACCGAATTCGACAAAGTGAGCCAAGGTTGGCGAGACAAGATGTACAACGAGGAATGGGAAAAGGAAGAGACACGGCATCAGCAAGCTATGAGTCAGTGGCGAACGATTGGAACCGATGTTTCCGAGCTCAGGAAAACGATCGAGGAAACCCAGAAAGACAGGAATCGCGAAAAGATGCTAAACTGGCTTTGTGCGGTTGACACTTCAGTGCAGTATAGAGCTGCCCGGGAAAAGTACAGCAGCGGCACCTGCAACTGGCTCATCCAAGAAAGCGATGATTTCAAGACGTGGGAGAAAGAAAACAAATCTTTCCTATGGCTCAATGGAAAAGGTATGACAGGCACTGATTTTGATGTGTTTCCTCTGCTAATACGTACGATTCAGCCGGCTCTGGGAAATCAATTCTGAGCTCATCTGTCATCAAATACTTAAAGGACCAGTACGAAAACGACCCGGAAACCGCGCTTGCATACTACTTCTTCAGCTTTGGGAATTCAGAGCAACAAAAATTGTCGGTCATGCTCTCGTCCCTTGTGCGACAGTTGTGTGCGAGTCGCCCGGACACGCCACAGCCGATCAAACGGTTTGAAACTGCGCTAGTTTCTGCTGTGAGTGGGTTCTCCGCGGTCTTCATTGTTGTAGACGCTCTCGACGAGTGTCCGGTCTTGGATGATGAGCGTCCAAAGCTTTTGAAGTGCCTTCATCGCATCATCACCGCAATGCCGGATAATCTTCACATCTTTTGCACAAGTCGAGCCGAGTGGGACATTCATGGGGAGCTTGATAAGTTGTTGCAAGGACCAGCAAAAACTTCCATTGACCTTACGCAGAATCAAATGTGTCTGAACTGGGACCTACATCTGTACATCGACAGTGTTTTGGGTACTGAGAAGTATCGCTGGTGGCCCGAACACGTGAAGGATAAAGCGAAGGATGTGCTGATTGCGAGAGCAGATGGAATGTAAGCCAAGAGAGCGGCGTAGACCAACCGGGTCGGTAGCTAACACTTGTTTTAGGTTCCAATATCTTGTCTGCCAGTTCGAAGTCCTTCAACATGAAAACTCGGAAGCATCGGTCCTTTCGACACTAGATGATCTTCCTTCAGGACTAGATGAAACATCCAACAGGATGCTTCGAGGTCTCGACCCTAAATATAAATTGCAGGTCCTGGGTTCGCTCAAATGGTTAGCGCTATCAAGAAGACCCTTACATCTCGATGAAATTGCCGAAATCTTCATCTTTCGTCCTGAAAGTGTCACTGAGATCCAACAGACCGAGCGGCTATTTGACTCGAGAATAGCCCTGAGACATTTCCCTGGTCTCGTGACGACTGAGACGAAAAAAGAATGGAATACGGAGGCCTACGATTTCGAAACCAACACATATGTCCGCCTTGCTCACTTCACCGTCAAGGAGTATCTAGTATCCGAACGCATTAAACAAAGCAAAGCTAAAGAATTTTGTTTTACGGAAGCGAATGCTCACCTCTATATTGCACATTGCTGTCTGTCATATCACTTACATCAAAGTGCTGAGAAGGCGGAACTACCCCTGAAGACCTATGCAGTCCGAAACTGGGATATACATTTGGAACTAGTCCCGCGCGAATTATGGACGCCTGAGATCATCCGGCTCGCTGAGCTCGCGCTCTCTATGCGTACTAAAAGTCTTAGGGAGATTTTGTACTATGAACTGAGTGGTCGATGTTATGAGCGAGTCGTGGAAATAATGCAGCGGTCATACTGCTATACCGCTGCCATCGGGTCTCTTGGGCTCACCACATTGTTGCTTCAGAAAGGTTCACGGACCAGGCGATTCTTAATCCAAGAAGACCTCGACCTAGCCCTGCGAGAGGCAGCAGAGGAGGGCCATATTAAGATTGTCGACTTTCTTCTTCATCAACGTATTAATTCAAAAAAGATCACTGGTTGGGCACTACAAGCCGCAGCGTATCGAGGCCATCTAAACGTCATGGAGCGCTTGCTAGACAATGGGGCTGACATTGACGCGCACGATGATAGATTTGGTTCAGCTCTGGAGGCCGCGGCAAAGAGCATCAGCCTGACAGCCATGCAAATGCTCTTGGATCGCGGGGCTAATGTACGCGAAGCAGGATATCCTGTGTCGTGTCTTATAGCGGCGTATAGGGAACATTGCCAAGATAATGTTACAGAGTGCATCAAGGTTCTAGAACGTCTTCTGGACAAGGGTGTTGATATCAACAGAAAGTGCACTCGGCACGGGAGCGCTCTGAATGAGGCAATCAAGGCGTGGCTACACGAGGGAACGCGTACCTTTTTCGACTTTGTCGTGAGCCACAACGTCGACATTGAGTTGGACGATAGGCGAGATGGCACCCCGCTCCAAGCGGCATGTTCCGTTGATAGTTCTCGGGGCGAAGAAGTGGTTATAGCCCTGCTGCGTCTTGGGGCCGACCCACATGCTCAGGGAGGGCAGTATGGTAACGCACTACAAAAAGCATGTTATCAAACCCAGGAACGCTCTGGTGTGGTTGATATTCTTCTGGCAAAAGGTGTAGAGATCAACCGGAAAGGAGGCTGTTATGGGACAGCATTACACGCAGCCTGTGCGAAATCGAGCCCGGAATTTGTTGACATACTGCTCAGTAGAGGTGCTGACGTGCATATACACGGCGGGGAGTATGGCAGTGTCTTACAAGCGGCCACCTACGTACATCATCATCCCAATGAAACTGCACATATTGTGCAAAGGCTTCTCGATAGTGGCGCCGATGTCAATGCGCCCGGTGGCAAATTCGGAAGCGCGCTACACGCCGCAGCCTACTCAGACATTGAAGGTGTGGTAGAAACTCTACTCATGAAAGGGGCAGAAGTCAACATGGAGGGAGGTATTTACGGCACAGCACTTCAAAGTGCCTGTGCACAGGGCAACATGAAATCAGTTCGCCTACTCCTTTCCTACGGTGCTCATGTAAATATTGAGGGAGGATGGTATGGAACCGCGCTCCAAGCGGCATGCGCAAATGAATATGGGGACAAAAAACAGCACTACGATCTGGCGTGTCTACTGATAGACCATGGTGCCGATGTCCATGTTCAAAACGGGTATCTTGGGAGTGCCTGGCTTGCTGCGGCTGCAGTACCCGTCTCAAATGATCAAGCCCACGACACATTGAAGCTGCTGAAGGATACCGGTGTCGATGTGAATCACTGCCATGACCGACACGGAACTGCTCTGCAGGTTGCACTTGAGCATTTGGAAGATGACATTGAATATAGGATCTTATTTCTCCTCGAAAATGGCGCTGATGTCAATCAGACAGGCGGGCTGTTTGGCACGGCTTTACAGGCAGCAGCGTACACAGGCAAGACAGAAGGTGTCAAGTTGTTGCTTGAGAAGGGCGCGGATGTTAACCTTCCCGGCGGAAAATACAGGAGCGCACTAAATGCGGCTGCAGTCAAAGGATACTGGGATATCGTCGACATACTGTTGAAGGCTGGCGCCAAGGCAGACTGCTACTTATTCTCTAAGGTTGATGAGGAGTGGCTAGAAGGAGTTGGTAAGGAAGATGGAGACAATGCTGTGGAGCGGTATCGGAACTTTTGGGAGAAAGTTAAGTTGTATGAGAATGAGTATGAAGAAGTAAAAGCGATCTAGTTGTATCTGATATAAAAGAATCTATTCTATGTAAAGATTGATATGTAAATGCAATATGAAAAGCATAAATGTATATAGATGAAGTACTATGCTACTTTGCTAAGCTTTATCCAAAAGCTTATTAATAGCACTCATGACGCCGTACAGACTCTTAGCTCGCTGCGCATCTTCAACCAACTTCTTGAACTCTTCCACTCCAGCACCCTTCCTATCATATCCCCACTCCAATCTATACTTCTCCACATTACTATCGAACGAGTAACGACCTCTATCCCGGCACAAGCCGCAGAAGATCTCCTTGAACTCATCTGCAAAATGCATCCGCGGAAACGCGTTGGAAATCTCCTTGAACTGTTCTTCCGTTATGACGCCCTCACAGTTAGGCATGTCCTCCGGCAGACCGAGGAGGTGCAAGTTCGGTCCAAAGAGATCACCATGAGCACTGAAGTGAACAAGCGCGACTTCAGGCTCTTTCCAAGGTGCAATGGTCTCCATTGTATGAAGTGCGATGGCATTCCAAGCAATCTGCGTACGGCGACTGCCTTCCTTCTAATTTCATCGCCAGCTCATATCGATGTCATAATATCACTAGCTAAGCTGTTTCTCAGAAAAATTGTAGGCATCTTGAATTTGCCAAGTAAATGAATTATTCATTATCCTTTCTTTAGTATAGCAGTTAAGGAAATCACTATTCAGAACTGTAAAACCCTAGATCCATCCTTAATAGCATGGTTACCTTTTCTTCAAAGGCTAGTTGAATCCCAAGGTAGCATAGCCAATACCAAACCGGCTCAAATGCGAAGAACGGCTATCTCATAAGGCTTCGAAAAAACTACCGAGAATACTTTATCCTCTGCTTTAAGGGTGGCCGTCTTGATTGAGCTTGTTTCACCTCCGCTACTAGGGAGGTTATTGACACTGGACCCGTCTGGCGCGGAGAGGACAGTAAGCGTAGCCCTGTTAGCTTTGGAACCCTTGACCGTGACCTTGACCGCATTGGCAGCACCTGTCTTGCCATCGTAGTTAACCAGCTTAAGCAAGGTCTTGCCCCCAGTCTTTGTTGCAGACCAGTAGACAGGACCGAAACTTCCTCCAGTAGCATTCACAGGAACAGTCTCGGAACCCAAGTTGGCAGCGAAGAGCTTTTGTACATAAAAGCTGTTCGTCTTGAGTATCTGGTCGGCTGTGTGCTTCATCACTGCCACGGTTCGCGGCTCTTCGTCGTATTGCTTGATGAAAGCGCCATATGCACTACCTATAATCACGTCCGAATTTCTCTCACAGCCGAGCAGGAAGATTGCCTCTGCACAAGCCATTGAGAAAGTTTGCGCGCCAATCTCACCACCGCCGTTTGAGCCCGATCGGATGGCTGCGTATTCAGCCACGAACACGGGATAATCTCGGCTTGCCTGGTCGAAGGTGTTGAACAAGCTGACGAAATGGGCTTCGTTATCATAGATATGAAGGTCAACCATTCCTCCGCTTCCCTTGTCAGGTGATGGCGACGGATTGATAGATGAGACGACGTTAATCTTGGGGTACTTGGCACGAATGGCGTCGTACAATGCTTTGAAGCGGTATGAGTAGTATGTCGATGTACCGCCATTGAGGTAGTCTTCATTTCCGATCTCAACCCACTCAACAGTGAACGGCTTACGGTATCCAAGAGAGGCACGCAGTGAACCGTACTTTGTAGATGCATCACCCTAGTTAATCAGTAAGCTGCGCAAAGATCGCCGGCTGGGAATACTCACGGTGAGAAATTCTAGTTCGCTCAAAGCCAGATCGACGTAAGGCCCAAGATCCTCTTCTGCAATAATTTCTCCATTGAGATAGAGCCCAGCAAAGAGTCCAAGCACAACGATAAGGTCCAAGTCCTTGGCCATCTGCATCTGCTCGAGGATACCGAAGCCGTCCGTGTTGATATCGCCCCAAGTGCCCAGTCTACCAGGTCGGTCCTTGAGATCGCCGACAGTCTCGTTCCACTTGAAGTGATAAGGAAAGCCAACACCTTCCATGTTGTTGCCGCCCGGCAATCTGATCCACGAGGCGCCTAGGTCGTCCACAGCCAGTGCAAGATCTTTTCGCAGACCATTGTCACGATTCTTGTAGGTTTGCTTGAAAAGACTCAGCAGGTTAAGATGGAGGGACTTTCCAGCAAGCTTTTCGCCGTCGAAAGTGAAGTAAAATGTGTTATTGGGGTTTCCAGGTGAAGAAGTGGGCTTGAAATGAGGGGTGTCAATCTTCTTCCAGCTATTGGGGTTTATCTTAGTTGCCTTGGCAGCAGCACTGGACAGTTTATGCCCCGTAATAGAGTTATTGAAATAAACCTCAACCAAACCGTTATAGTCGCCTCTGATGTGTAGGCTGGCGATGTAGCGCTCGGTGGCATCAACGTTGAAACCCCAAAAGCCGTCATTGTAGAAGCCTACCTTGCCAGTTGCACCCTTGGGGACATCCATGCGTAGGTGGTAGGGCAGGCTGGAAGACAAGGCAGGCTTTGAATCATCAACAGAGAGGGTGACACCACCGACTGGGTGCCAAAAGTCCAAAGTGCGGTCGAGGCTAGCGACGCGATCTTTGGACGAACCCTGAAAAGCACGATTGCGGATTAATTCGCCGTACAAACCGCCATCCCCAGAGTGATAGATATCCTATTAAGCAATATGAGTTTGACAGGACATGTGAGTTTGAGAGGAAGTGTTCTAGTACCTCGTAAAGCACACCGTAGAGAAGCTGGCTTGAGGAATTGCCACCAGAAGAATCTACCGACAGACTGAGGGCAGAGATAGACTGTAGTAAGTAACAAAGAGCTAAGAAGTAACGCATGATGTAGGAAATCTCGATGAGTGGTAATAACTAAGAGGTGGCTAATGCTACTAAGAGGTGGCTTGTAGTAGCTCGTGATTTGGAATACGGCTTTGTTATAGCAATCCTTTATATAGGATAAGGACTGGGCAGTTCCAAATCTTCGTGTCAGTCTCGGCCGAGTCTCCTCCGAAGCATCGCGTTAGAAGACAGGTTCCTTTCAGGCATACTGATTCTTAGACAATAAGCGATCCTAGTATACCTTTTCATTTGTGCTAGGCGCTGCCGGAATAACGAGCTTCTGAATGGTCAGAACTCCGCATCATTGCGGGGTATAGTATAATAATTGAAGTTACTGAGAATGCGACCAACTTCCCGACAGGAGATTAACTCTGTCGGGCTTATTAACCCCGAGCTTTCCCCTCATTGTATAACAGATCAAGGAATGATAGCCTGGCAGCTGACAGCGATGTACTGTAGCTATCCAGCCGAGCCAATGGCCAAGGGTTCAGCTTGTGAATCAGTTTAATTCCTAACTCTAGTGGCCTCAACTGTGGGGTAGGAACCTGGTATATTGTTCATCATACCGATTGTGGCTCAACTATTTTTACAAATCAGTGGATGCGCGATAATGTCAAAGTGCGAGTTGGTGAGATTCATTGGGAGGAGATTGACCAGATTGACTGGGGCGCTAATACCAAGTAAGTGTTGAAGCCTATAGATGTCATAGATTGTTAGTTGCTAATGATTGAGTGCAGCATGGCGGAAAGTGTTAGAAGTGACCTTGAGTGGCTTCGCAAGAATGAAGTTATTAGGAACGAACTTAAGAGTACGGCTCGTGGCTTTCTCTTCGCCATCAAGACTGGAAAGGCTGAGGAGATCAAACTTGCTTAGGTATGCCTGGTTGGGCTCGAGACGCCCCCAGCCCCATTAGATCAGGCCCGACAGAGGGCCCGAGGCCCCAACAACAGAGATTATCTCACAGACATACACACTGTCCTTTTGCCATATAGAGCAGCTTATGTCTCGTAGAATTAAATATAAAAGCCCCTCTTTAAGGGAACTTAATGTAATTTTAACTGTATTTATTTATGCTATATATAACTTTATTAGTAGCTATATCTAGAAGATTAAGCTTTTATTTTAAAGTCTATCTGCTTACTTCTGCTTAGAAGTAGTATTTTTATAGTTTTATAGTTTTTATAGTTTTTAATAAGAATTTCTTTTACTTTAGTAATAATAAATTAAAATAGCTTCTTATACTTTAATAGCTATTAATTAAATTATTAATTAAATTATAATAAGAATATATTATTTTAATTTTAATTAAAAGATTTATTTTTATTAAAGCTATATATATATTACCTTCTAAAAGCTAAAGTTAAATAGGATTTTTTAGTATATTAGCTTAATATATCTTACTAAGATATTATAAGCTTTAAGTACTAATTAATTAAATATAAAAGCTACTATATATATAACCTTACTATTACTGCTCTTATATATTAAATTTAGAAGTTAATAACTTCTTATACATTAAGGTAATTACCTTACTTCTGTGAAAAAGGTCCCTAAGGGTTAAAATAAAACTGGTGTTAAAGGAAAGAAAAATCAGTAGTCTTAAGTGAGCTTTATGGCCTTGTATATATTGAAGGTATATCACTGCAACTCATAGAGGTGCCAGATCACCAGCCTAAAGGTAAAGGTAAATAGCGCAGGTTTGCCTTGCAGTGTGCCTGCTGTACTTGCATATAACAGCCTCTGGAGCTGCGTCTAAAAGTCCGCTAACACCAAACCACAACACAGTGCAAGGCTGGATTCAGCTCCCAAAGCTCAGCCTCCACCATATCACCTCATGGCGCAATCGCCGCCCACTGTCAACCTTGCAAGGCACTTGCGCGGGCTGACACCAGGCGTTCTTTTATTTAAATTGAATTTACATCTAACCATTTTATGTATTTGCTTTATATCCTCTTAGCTGTCGAGCGCTGCCTACCTAGCTAGCTATCCCAGCCCTATATTTATTGTTACTGAGCCCTTTTCTCTATCTTTACATGCGTTTAAATGACTTATTGCGTAGCGGCATTGGCATAGTTTGAATATGGCGGAAAATACTACCTCTCCCGTATTACCTGAATTCTGTCGGGAATGCAATTCTTTGCTCCGTGGAGACTGGATAGAAATCCCCGATAGCCAAATGATTGACGGCGCAGAGTACATACACCATGAGTCCACCAAATCTCTCCTGGAATGTTCAAGAACAACTTCCTGTGCTATTTGTAAGGAGCTTAGTTGGCCACAGACCCGTGATTGTACGTCACAGGTGACTTTTACTGCCGACATAGATCGCGACGGAGGCACCTTTCTTTTCTGGGCGGGTAGCAACAATTTCTACACCTTCATTCTTTACCCAGAAAGAGGTAGGCACCGAATCCTTATTTTCACTTGTTCTATACTAACGTGTCAAGATCTCTCCAGCCTTGTCACTCCCATTGGACCAGGAAGTCAAGACACGTTATCTGACACTGGTAGAACCTTCGTGACCAAGAACCTGAAGTCTTGCAAAAAGAATCACAAGATTTGCCAAGCTTCGCAACTTAAGCGCGCGATAGTTTCTAGTCGATTGATAGATGTGGGTAACTCTATGTCTTCTGTGCGAGTCATCAACACGAAAGACATATCAGTCGAACCCTACGCCACCCTTAGCCATTGCTGGGGTGATCTCAAGGTCATCAAGCTTAATAAGGACACTATGCCAGCACTTTACCATGGGATAAACACTGCAACGCTGCCGACGACCTTTGCCCACGCCGTCGAAGTAGTTCGCTTTCTTAGGTTGCGGTACTTGTGGATCGACAGTCTCTGCATTCTGCAAGACTCGGCTCAGGACTGGGAAACTGAGTCATCAAAGATGGGGAGCATCTACGGGCATGCCTATATCAACATTGCTGCTTCCAGTGCAAGGGACAGCAGCGGTGGTCTCTTCTTCGACCGTGATGCCAGCAACCCCAAGAGCCAGGCCATTCCAGTAACCCTGGAATCTGCCAAGGACAATATTAGCAGTAGGGGCATCCAGCCGGGGAGATACTATCTGATGAATCAAAATCTATGGGGGTCGGCTATGGCGAACCCGCTTAATGCGAGAGCCTGGGTGATGCAGGAGCGACTGCTCTCGCCGCGCATCCTTCATTTTACACAGGATAGGATATTCTGGGAATGTCTCGAAGAAAAGTCATGTGAAGGACTTTCAAGTCTCCGAGGGAACCTCGTTCGGCAGGCATCAACCCTCCAACTGCGAACCGAAGTCGACATGACACGCCTAAGAAACATTGTCGTATCCGAGGCCACAGGCGCTCGTTCCATGGACTGGTATCGGGAGTTTCACGTTGCATGGGACCAGCTCATTGAACGGTACTCAAAGTGCGGCCTCACAAAAGAAGGAGACAAGGTAATTGCAATCCATGGACTGATCAAAAGACTGGAGGATGCTATTCCCGACCGCTGCCATGCTGGGCACTGGGAGTCTCAAATGCCTGCATCACTGTGCTGGCATGTTAATTGGGGCGATCCCGATGCTTCAAAAACCCCGATCCACCATCGTCGGTCGCATGAATGGCTAGCCCCTTCTTGGAGCTGGGCCGGGGTCAAAGTCCCAGTCTGCTGCAGGATCCCTGTAGATGGCATTAGGGTTGTCGACGTCGTCAGCATCAAGACCTCATGTCTTAGCAACGGAAAGCTGCAATCCAGCCAGCTGCGTTTACGCGGGGCACTGTATACAGCAGTGGTTGAGAAGGGAACTGGGTGTTGGATAAGTGACTTCGAAGAGGGACACGAACACATCCTCGTTGATGGAATCAGCCTCTGTGTGGATGGCATCTACTTTGATGACTCTCCTTCGGGAATCTCGCATTTCTTCATCTTGCCAGTTGTTGAGAGAGGTGAAATTTTCAAGGACTACAGCTTTGTCTACTGTCTCATGCTGGAGCCAGCAAGGACTGGTAGGGGAGCCTTTGTGCGAAAAGGGGCCGCCATGCTAAGGCTGAAAGACTCTTATCAAAAGACGTTCTCTGTTCTTGCACCAGCCTCTTGCTGTGCAGTAGAGAGCAAGGGATGGAACATGAATATTATTGATCTCCTTTAGGTTAGACCTAGTGCTACATGAACTGTAGTGTATGTGTTAATAAGGGTAAGTTTCTTGCTAATTTAAGTACTTAGCTATAAGTATTAACTGCAAATTAGTAAACAAAGTTTTATTAATGTATTGAACTATCTTTTTATTAAATTTACTTTGGTATATAAAGGCAATTAATAGCCTTAATTTTAGGTTGGGCTCGCGACATGTTTAAAGCTCCCACCCCCGGCGGGTCGGGTCCAATGGAGACCCCGAGGCACCGGCAATAGAGATGATCTGATGTATGTACTACTTTTTGCCATATAGAGTAACTTGTCTGTTGTTGAATCAAATGGGAAAGTCACCGCGCATGATCCCTGCCATCAGCGCCCCTGCATGTGAAAGCCAAATTGATGTTTTCATTTGTACAGCCAATAGCCCCACTTCTACAACAAAAGTCTCCGAAGGCGTCTCAACTTGACCCCGAACAGAGCAAGGCCACAACAAGTCATCGGTTACAAGAGTTTTCATTTGACATTTGTTCAATGACATGATGGATTGGTACAGGTTGAAGTAGACAGGTAATTCGGCTGTGATTCTCTATCTTGCCATTGTCTCCTCCTTGGGCCCCTTTACATTGTAAATGCAGTATCTAAGTTATCTAGCTACTCTTTGTATGGCCCAATAGATTCCGGCAGTGGGACATGGTCAAAGTGTCCAGCCATCCCCATCATCCAGATGTCGGCATGATGATCTGGTTGAGCGCCCATGTAAAGCCAGGTATGAGGAAACCCAGGGTCAAAAGGAATCGCAGCCTCAATCTCCTTGACATCCTCCTCAATAAGGCCCAGCTTCAGCGCTTCAATATTGCCCTTGAGGTGTTCGATCTTACGACCTCCAATAACTGGAAACGTGTACGGAGACTTCTTCATAACGTAGGCAAGTGCAAGACTGGTAGGAATCGTGCCCTTCCTCTCAGCAATAGCAGCGAGGGCTTTACCAACCGCAATCTCGTTCTGCACGGTCACGCCGACAGATGCATTCCGCCCAGGATCATTCTTGCGCTGCTCGTCGGTCTTGAAGTTGCCTCGACCGAGAGCTCCCCAAGGCGCTAGTGCCATCCCCTCCTCTCGAGCCATGGGGATGATGTCCCGCTCGAAATCGCGCACTGCAGCGGACCAGAGACCTTGGTATACGGCGAAGCCTCGCAGGCCGTGATCACGGGCATATTGATTAGCCTTGCTGACGACCCAAGCGGGCGCATCGCTGATGCCGAGGTAGATGACCTAGCCGGCTTCAACAAGCTGATTGAGGCTCTGCATAACCTCGGGGATGGAAGTATGGTAGTCCCAGTAGTGAACGTAGAGGATGTCGATGTAGTCGGTCTGGAGACGCTTCAAACTACGTTCGACGCAGACACGCAGGGTCTTGGCGTTGTTACCAGTAGTGTTGGCAGTGATTTCACTGCTAGCAAATCGGCCGCGGTCACTCAATGAGTACTTGGTAGCGATGACTGGACACGTCAGTAAGGAAATCATGGTACATGGCATCACCAAGGCATATCTGGCTTACCTATCTGGTCTCGCACGCCGCGCTTTTTCATCCAGTCGCCAACCCACTCTTCAGACTGCCCATCCTGATATTGGTTGGCGGTATCAAGAAAGTTGCCTCCCTGCTCATAGAAGTAGTCCAGAATGCCTTCAGTGGTAGGTTTGTCGCAGCTACCTAAGAGGCCCGCCCTGGAATGTCGCCATCAGTATGACCTCGTTCACAAGTTTTACAATATTGAAGGTCTCTTCTTACCAGTTATCCCCAAAGTTACTGGTGCCCAGGCAAATCGGACTGACGTGAACAGCTGCATTGGGAGACAAGGGGCGGTAACGGTTGAGGGGCCCCTTAGGGGGAGGAGCCATGAATCCATCAGCCATGTTGACAATTTCCTGAGGTAATAAACAAGAGATATGTCAGAGAGAGAAAGTGGTCAAGGGGGACTGATGAATGACTGGGTGGTTGGTGCGGATGGGAAACATGTTGACAAGAGAATTGGCCATTCTTTTATATCTTACATTGAACTCCAGTATAGAACGAATAGAATCATATCACCTTTGCTGGTCATGCTTAACTCCGTAAATTCCTTGAATTATCTGTCTAGAATAGACCAGGCGGCATTGATCAACATCGTAATTCTGCAATACAGAGTTTAGCCAGGTCGTTGTCCTGTTGATCAGGACATCAGTGAGCTTGCACGAGTGGGTCAAGGTCCATGAAACAACGGCCAGAATTTCCTGCCTCTGCAAAAACAGGCTATTCATAACAAAGACGGCACCCGCTCTAGCTAGCGATGTCAAGGACACTACAGCTTCCCTTCCGCACTCGACGTGACCCACATCTTAGTCTCGGCCGCCTGTGGTTTCCCTAACTCCGTGAGTTTGCAGTCCTACCACTGCAAACCATCGTGATCGACGAGGCGCAGTACGAAAATTGCGGCTGCGTTACGAATCCGTTGGGAATCAGCACAATTATCCTCAGAAACCATAGCCTTCGGTTTTCGTGTTGCTGACCCAACAACAATGTCTATAATTGCCTGCGTTGGGGATAGCGCACCTCGCAAAACATCGAGGCTGAAAACGAACTCTGGCTAGCTTTGTGTTCGTATCCATCGAATTGCATAGATGTCGGAGTCTTATAAACACCCGAGAATCCGCCTAAAGTGATATTTGCCGGTCATCTTAAGCAGCAGTCCTTTCTCTCAGACTCATCCAGTAGACGGGCTTTGTTACACTTTCTTTATTGCCTCGATCTGTAATGGATTTCTATAACTGCCAACACTAGCTGCAAGGAATAAGCCTCCCGACGACAATTTACTCTCTAAGTGAACAGACCTCTATAGAACAACTAACAGACATTATCAGACATACGTAACATACCTCGAATTGCTCCCGTTCCAAGAGCCCTGGTCATCCGCGGGTATAGATCGACATCATTTCAACCTCAATTCCTGGTGCAATATGAACAGCAGCCTTCTCATTTCGTGTGCCTCCTTTCCAATTATACTAAACCCCAATTCTCCCACTCAAAAACTCGAATCGCCCAGTCCATAGGTAACCACCAGTCTCTTGGCAAACACCTCATAACCAGATCAAATTCGCGTTCCGGCGCACCATCAATCCACCAAATTTGTCGCCCCAGCTTTACTACCATGAAGAAATAACCACATATAGCCAAAGCCCGAGGATTCTTTGCCGCAACGAGATTAACAAAGCTATCTGAAACGGCAACTGGAAATCGCAGGGGCTTTTCAGTATCTAGTTTGTTATAGATACAAGAGAGATTGGCTACTGCCGTCTTGCAAATACTAATCTCTTCTTGGTCTGATACCGTGGGTAGAGGGTTCCAATGGAGTAAAAAGCTAAAAGGGTTCGGGTGAGTCTCGTGGGGAATGATGGAACAGAGATTTGAGAACTCTTGACCAATAGAGAGATTCTCAATCATCGTGGAAACTCTTTGGAAAAGGTTCAAAGCCCTACGTGACGATGTAAACCAGTCGTGAGGCTGCCGTTGGTCGCTATCGCCGTCAAGAGAGTATGCTCTCAAGTTGGCATGCATGCAGATGAGTGCACAGGTTGCAACGACTCTAGAGATGTTAGACTTATTCAGTCCTTCATCCACATCTTTCTTGTGAACTTGTATTGCACGAGCCATGTATCTGTGCGAGATGAACAGGAGCTTTGACTTGAACTTTCCCACGTGCTGAAGGTGAGATGCAGAGATACTAAGAATGGCATCCATGACGCTGATTGACTCGGTGGCTTGCTCCAGGATCCAGAATGACCAGGCAGCTTGAATCTTGGTTGCCTTGTCGGTCATGTCGACAAAGTGATGCAATAACTGAAGTTCAAACAGACGCTCTGACACCAATGAAGTTCGCGCCGTGAATATCTCACTTAGCGATAAACTGCGGCTTGTCTGACTTGGCGGCCAGGGAGTGGTCTCAACGGGTAATTGACTCTGTTTGGGAATGATTTCCACCTTTCTTCCGGGTCTACCGCTTGATCGAGACGTGGCAAAATATTCGCAACACGCGTCTCGTCTATGGCAGTTTTTACAGACCGGGCGCGTCTCGTCACACTGTGATAGATTAGCTCATTGCGTGGATAGTGCTGTAAAGAAAGATTACCTTGATGCGACTTCTCTTGCATGACTTACAGCCCGTCCTTGACTTGCGATGCGCCCGACGCAATGGAGCTGACTTTGTGAATGCTTCAGGTGCAGGATCGAGGTCGGTCATTGCTATGCCAGTTGTTTGGGTTAAGTATAGAAATACTTTTAGGGAAGTTAATAATAACCGGTGTAAGTATGACAAAATAGATATCTTTCTTATTTACATTTGCTGGTGCAATGAGAAAGAAAAAAACAGAAGGTTGGTAAGCTAGTATAATTACTGGCAGTGTTTTGATTATTATAGTGCTTTAGACTACTGTGGTGGCTCTAAACTCTATTTACGCGTCATAACTCGGCGGCTGTGCAGTAACAGGGTTCGAAACCATAATACCGTGGCTTCCCAGTGTATTCAAATCACAGGCCATTTTCCCAGCAATCTATCTGTTGCTTGGCGCCACTGGCCCTCTTCCCATAACACTTTAAACCGAACGATCTTGCCATACGCCCAGAGGCGTCTCAGTCTCAGAATCAGTGAAGTTCTTACTTCTTATGTTTAAGAAGTTCGAGGGGTAGAGCACATTGAACATAATGCTTGCGATGGCCATCGGGAAACCATCCAGGACGAGAACGTAGACTTCCTTGGATTGCAGCTCCCCATCGTGCCCCTCGATATACTCAATCATGCGGAAGAGAGAGCGGATGAGGATCAGGATGCTCGCCACATAAATCATGACCAATGACTTTTGCCAATTAGTTCCAAAGCCAGACGTTCGAGCTGAGGAGTCTTTGAGAAATCGGAAGTGGAATAGGCCTGTCACAATTATGAATAGACCGAAGAATAAAATCTGCACCGTCAAGCCTGCGATGATGATATTCTGTCCTGTTGTCCTCTCTCCTTCGGTATCGGCATTGACAAGCTTCCCACCACCTTTACAAGATTAGTCAACTGCCTTCGTGGTAAAACATAATTTGAAATAGTCCAGACGTACCGATTCCTTGTGGTGCAATAGATATCGCATCTCCAAGAAGAAAGATCTTAGTTAACCAAGTAGGTCTGATCAGGGAATACTTCTGTCCATTCAACAGCTGGATCAAGCGGCCTAGAATCATATAAATCGACGCAGCATAGCACGTCGGCCCTAGAAGGAGGAGCAGGCTCTGGATAACGTATGGGCCAAAAGTGTAATCCGGTGCCTCGTCAGCGTTGATAGCACGGCCAATGAAGCCAATGGTTTCAACTACAATCTGTCAGTTGGTTGATCAGATGGTCGATCTCAGGCAGACGTACAGAGCGAGCCAATTAGAAATGGTATAAAGAACCATGTCCTTGTCTTTAAGATTTGGAGGAGATGGACAACTGATGAAATGGCAAAAATAATAACAAAGATAATATTTGCAGGTAGCGATGGATCATATCGATAATAGTTCACCATTGTGAAAATATGTTTTGGTGCTAGAAGTAAAGGGAGCTAAGTGGTAACTTGAACTGATCTGCTCTGTGTTTCTGATGAAAGATAGTTAAGGCAGCAGTATCTATTTTATAAGTTAATCTAGCTTAAAAATACTTTAATATTAATACTTTCTTGATGATTTGAATTGACGTAGTGACGCGTGCAAGGCGGTCTCTTCAATTATCCCGAACATGGCGATACCGTACCGATCAACTGTTGATTGGCTACTCTGATGTCGACTTATGAAACTGAAGGCCACTCGCCGACTGCGGGATGTCTCGGTGCCCGATCCTTCAGCAACACGAGCCAGGCATGTTGCCAAACAGCTGTAGTCCTTTTAGGCAGAGAATTGAAGCATTGAATAATCTGGCAGGACTATTAACTATAAGGTGTTTCATGCTGCAGCACTTCATGTCACCTTATATCCCGGAAGCCCGAGCGCATGGGCGTTTTTCAGCTTCCGCGAATGCCGATTGGCTCACAATACGAGACCCTGGTTCATTTTAGCCCAAAGTTTAGCTTACACTCTATCCTAGTTCGTCTTTCCCCTTTGGCTAAGCCTACTCGATCATTACGCGTCACTCACTTATTTTGTCCTGGAACCACGTCCCGTAATAATATCTCTGATGACGGAGACTGATGGAGTGATGAGGTCGGCGAGTCACCATTGATGAAATGTGGCTAGGTCTTTCAGTAGCGATTTCTAGCACCCCATGTGCGTCACTTTAGAATGCGGCGGCTGGCTTGGGAAACACCAATGCTGTTACTACCAAACTCCTAGGTCTCCATACCAACATACTGCTCTCGTATCCTGTCCTTCCACGCCTCAAAGGAAACAATCTCCTCTCCAAGCTTAACCAAGCCAACAGGTACCGCATCAATCTCCTCCACGTTCCGTTTCGGCACCCAATAGTGCTCATGATCTTTACTACACACAGGCCCCAGTCTACCCTCCATGAGCCTCTTGTAGCACTTATCATCTAGTTGTATACTTCCACTCTCACTCAAACACGTCCAAATTTCGCTCGCAAAGCTGATCTCGGCTCGACATCCATCACACCAGAAAAACGCCGTCTCAGGCTCGTCAGGCAATGATAGATAGCTTCGAATAAACGTCTCGCCTTTTGCCATGGCGATTTCCATTTGCAAATCCTCTGCTTCATAATTCGCTACTGCCTTGTTATACTCTTCCTTGGCGATGCGCAGGGCTAGGCGCATAAGATCCATGCATGCTATGTGGTTGGGAAGGTCTCGCATTACTGCCAATATGTGTCCAAGGTTGTATAGCGAGTAGAGATCATTGTCTGTGCGGTCGTCAGAGAGCATCTCCAGTGCTTCCGTTACACGTGGTCGCAGTATCTGCTTGGCTTTGTCGGTGTCACCACGATATCTAAAGTATTGCGCAAAGGCAACCGCAGGCTCGATATCATGCGACTCAAGAGCTTCAAACTCAACATATGCTGCTTCAATCTTGTCAAAGAAGCCTTGAGCCCTTGTTGGATCGACATCTTTGGCAGTAGCAAGGTCTAGCCATGCGGGCACCATGTAGGTATCGATAAGGTTAACGGCCCGCTCGTGAAGCTCAGTCGTAGCCTCGCTCTTATAGAGCTCCCATACTGCAATGCCAGCTTCTTCGTGGCCCTTGATACTAAAGAGAGTCCTGCCGTAGTAGTATCGGATTGTGAAGAGGTAGTCTTGGTCACCTTTCGAAGTGGCCTTTGCAATAGCCCGGACAAATAGTGTTTCCAGAAGATCGAATCTTTGCGATGCTTCAAAAAGCTTTACGAGCAACGAAAGGAATTCCTCTCCGGGTTCCAGAAGTCTATCCATTAGGAACTCTCCTGCTACGTTGGGGCCGTCCTGAGGCTCATTGAGCAGTCGTTCAAAGAATGTGATCATAGGTTCCCAGCAGCCGGCCACCGAATACTTTTGGAGAATATTCGAGAAGCCACTGAAAAGATGGATGGACCTACCAAGATCAAAGACCTTGGAATATGTCGCGATAGCTTCCTCCTGTCGTTCCCCATCTTCCCAGTACTTGTCTCCAAGAGTGTAGATGACTCGCGCTAGGATTCCTTTGTGACCTCGCTCGTTTTGCCATTCTATGTCTTTGGCGAGTCTATCAAGCACCTTCTCAAGGTTACTGAGAGACTCCTCCTTGGATTCGGCTACTCGGGACAGCGCGTAGGAGGCGACCCAACTTTCAGGATTCATGTCCAACGCCTTTCGTGCTCTCTCTTCTGCCAGTGACTTGGGAATCTTCTCACCTGCCACATGAGAGAGAAGTAGCGATGCCTGAGCCTCCCACGTTGAGTCTTTCTCCTGGACTTTCAGCAACGCCTGTGTCCAATCCTCTAACCATTGGATATCTGCCGAAGCCGGGCTATGAACCGAATCGACTTCTTCACCATCTTCTGTCTTCTTCTCCTTGTCATCACTGGGGACTGCCTCTGTTGACTGGGCGCCGTCATCTGCTTCTTTACCTTTCTCAGTGGGGGGTTTGTCCTGGAAAATTGTTATTTCTTGCAATATTAATTAGTCATTAGAAAAGACTGTATACCTTGTTGAGAATTGTATCAAGTAGAACATAGGCTCGAATGGCTTCACGCTGAGTGGTGTCCTTTGTGAACAAGTCTTCAGCCGCGAACTTTGCAGAGGGGCCAAAAAGAGCCAAGTGGCGATTGGCATCAGGAGCGTTAAACGAAGCTACCAGTGGCGAGCCCTTGACGTTCTCGATGACAGCAGAGTCTTTGAGCCATTTTGTAAGTGAGTTGACTCCCTGATCTGATAAAATCCATGTTTTCCAACTAGCAGGAAGATCATCCTTGGAAAACTTCACTTCATCGGCATCCTCGTGAAGCAAGTGAAAGCCGAACAAGGAGTCAAGAGCATACGGCTCGGTGAAGAGTCTGAGCAGGGCATCACCAACCTGGGCCTTGAGAGAACGATCTGTCAGAGATAGGTCGGTCTCTTTTAGATGAACGTGGAGGTTATCACAGGCGTAGTCCAAAAGACGCTCTGTCTTTTCGGTACGCTGATCGGTGAGGCAATTTATACAGCGGAGGACCATGGAAGCCTGGGAGTTGTCCGGATCTCGATAGATGTAGTTACCCTTGCGCGCCATCTTCAACTCGAAGAAGTCTTTGAATCCAAACTTCTGGTATAGGTCGCCTGGACAGATAGTGGAGAGGTAGTGCTTGATGATAGAAACCTCGGCTGGCTGTATCTCCTTAAAGCCACTAGAGCTTCCACTATCGATGACATCTCGTTTCTTGAGCGGAATTATCTCTTGTATAGCACCAAGTTTGTACTGGACAAGGCCTGAGTCGGTGGTAAAGATGGTGTACTTTGACGCAATCTTGGCTTCGATGGACATAAGCGACGTGCTTGCGCTGGGACCAGCCTTGAGGGCGAGCGCTGCTTCAATCTGGGCTGGCGAGAACCAGATACGTGCATCGTTGACCCAAAGGATCATCTCGTTAATCTCTGCAATCTCTTTCGGCGTGCGCTGTTGGTTCAGCGTCTCGATATCCGACTCAATCTGGTCAGGTCGTACGTTGCCAGCAGATTCAAGCAAAGCATCAATTTCAGCAACATCATCTGTCCTGGCGATGCTGTCGAGCACTCTCTCCACCTTGTAGTAGTCTCCTCTCGTAGAAGACTGTAGAGATGAGAGTATCTTTGTTCTCAGATCAGAAATACCCGGCCTGGACGTGTTTTTCAAGATTTCCATACTGTCCATGCGCTTGTTGATGTACAGGACAAGATCTTGGCTGTTTGCATCCCCAAGAACAATCTTGTCCATTTTAATTCCACCAGCTAGATTGATAGCCTCGAAGAGCTGCTTGTTCCCTGTCAAGAGTATGCGAGTTCTCTGGATGACGGGATTGTCAGAGAACTTTTGCAAGAAGCTGATTACAACCTCAGCATTGGCGCCGAGCCCATCGAGTACGATATAGAAGGTCACATCCATGGCAGGTAGGTCTTGGTTCTCAAGGAGCAGCTGCGTCCACATGTCCAATGTACTGCTAAAGGATTGAGCCTTCTCACAAATACCGGCGATGCTCTTCATGACAGGTTCCTCTGCCAGCGCAAGTTGACACATGACGTGCCTGGAGATAACATTGGCGTCATTGGTATCTGTCGTCGATTTGGTATCGATATCGAGAAAGTTGTGCGCAGTAACGATGCGCTTTCCTGAGCCCTTCATCTTACGTAGATGCACTACGACATTAGATGCAAGGAGTGTCTTGCCAGCCCCTTCTTCACCCTCGAGGGCCAGAATACGCTTGGAGTCTTCGGAGCCCGAAACCCAACGAGTAAAGCGAGGGTCTTGGAAGAGCCACTCACCGGTGCCCTCTAGGATATTGCCTTTGTGTCGTTTCCACATCTTATCCCATGGCTCGCGACCAGATTCAATGATGGTACGGTCCAAGTCCAGGGCGTTGACAATGATGAGCTTCCAGTTGTTTATGTCTTTCTCATGCTGTTTCTGCTTTCTGTCATCAACCAGGCTGGTGTGCATGTTCCTGGTCAAATTCAATCCGTCCTTCGAATTGGCGGCCGCTTCGTTACTTGACTTCCAAGTCTGTGCAGATACGAGGCCGTGCTCCTTTTCAACCAGGTTCTTCATGGCACCTAAGAGCTCTTGCACACCATCGTCGTTGAGGAACATCTGTTTCATAAAAGCAGCAAACTTGCTTCGCTTAGACCGCAGCTTGAGGGTATGGTCACAGATGTCCACAAAAATCTGGAGATGCTGACAAGCGATTTTGGTGAGCTTCGAATCCATCCCATAGTCAGTGTAGTAGGTAAGTCGTTCCAGAAACTCAATACACTTCTCCAGGAGACCAGCGAGGCTTTCGAAGATACCCTCATAACCTTGCCAGGCCTGAATCACGAAGGTAAGAGCATTGTAGCATGTGCCAGCTGGAGCAAATACCTGTACCAATTGTCAGTATAACAACGGGAGATGGGAGTTGGAACGCACGTATGATGCACCGTCTGCGACGATACCTCCTACGGTCTGGATGCACTGAAGCGTTCGGTTGAAAATATTCTTAACAGTACCATACTTCTCAGATGCTTTCTTGTCCTTGGCCTGAGATTGATCCAAATGTTGCAGGACGCTATTGATGTCCAGGTTCGGTTTGATCTTGGATGAATCTCCACCTGCCATCTGCACAACGCGAATCTCGACTTGTTTCCAAATCTGCGAGACCTCATCATCAACATTGGTGCCAAAGACACCTGCGCTGACTGCGCTACTGGCGGACATTGTAAGTGCCATGGCGCCGAAGCAGAGAAATCAATATTCTGATAAGGGATAAGAAGAGTATCAAAGGAAAGGTGATTATAAATTCTATCTTTAAATATTAAAGGACACTTCATATCTATGATTGGTAATTCAACTGTTGCCTGAAGCTGAAAGACGCGAATGTCGGAACTTTTGTCTTAAAGGTGGCCTGATGTGTTGGTTGTTGGTCATGCGGCTGAAACGATGGGGTAGTATCTCACGCTTTGCAGGTGCTGACTTTGCAGGGAGACCAATCAATAATCAATTTGTATCTACGAATAGAGTTAGGGCATGGTTGCTGCTGACACGATTTCCAGCATGGGAATGCAATGCGACGAAAGTTATAACTCAATTCGGCTCAATTGCCGCACATCACCAGTTAATACGAGGAAGAGATATTGCACAATATGGCAAGCCAGAATATACAAGAAAATAATCCCAATAGAGTAACGATCGTTTCTCAATATTTAATAAATACATAAATTGGACTTGATACAATATTACAATATAATACAAGGCTCCTCTGCGACTACATATCAAGTAATGGAGATCCGTCCGTCCAAAGAAATACAGTGAATACGATAAAAACATACCTCCCCTAGCAGCTACTCCTGAATTTCTCTCTAAATATCCCCTTCTGACAGGTTTGCAAGTGAAACATCCTCGTCAGCTACTATGCTTGAGACCTCTGACTCTCCAGATGAAGAGTCGGGTACAAATTCAATGTCAACTAGCAGTGCGAGATGTTGACTCTGGCTTTGCCGTCTCTTGGGTGCCCCAGCTGTTCCAAATCGCCATGCTTGCTTTGAGATATGACGAGACTACTTCAACTGCGCCACTTGCCTCGCTTGGTGACATGCTACGTGGAGCACTCAGTAGAGCCATGCTTGCATAATCGGGGTTCTCAGACTGTCTGGGTTGCAGACCCTCGTGTTCAGTGTTTGTCGGGCCATCGCTGTTGAATTGTGCCGCCCCCTTTGATCCCCGGACTTCTTTGCTAGCTGCACGTGTACTTCTGCGCGAGGACTCGAGCTCCTCCTCAATCATTCGATCTACGTCTTGGGCGAATGTCTTGCATAGCTCCCTGAGCCTCATCGAAACACCACGATGCCAGTCCCTCCCAGCACTGGGGTCTATCTGAGGATCTAGAGCACGCTGAATTGATTGAACTGTACTCCTTGTGAGCTCCAGCTTATCTTGTTGACGTGCCCTTGTCATGCTCGCCAAGCTTGGGCTATCAACAGGATAAGCAAAGCTCCATTGGTTAATATACGTAGCCATCAATGGCTTGAACACTCGAATTGCCCATGTATATGTGTTCTCCAGTATGAGTCGGAATTTCAAAATATCATGCGGCTCGGTCATATCACCTGTCCAAACACATTGCATTATCTGACGAACGCATCAGTATAGCTTGGTCGCTGAAACGTATTCGGCACTCACATAACCCTCTTTGTAGCCATGGAACTGCTGAGTATCCTGGAATTTGAAGCGGTATGCCATAAAACGTGTAGCAAAATAGGTTATCCACACCTCGACTTGGGGTCCGACTGTGGTGATAGTTGGAACAGGAGGGACCTCTGCGTGACCTGCCATCGGAATAGCGAACCTAGCGGCGTTCTGATTCAGCTTGACGGCACACCCACTTGCATTCGCTGCTTGACAGTAAACAACTTCCTCAAGTCGCCTGGAGGAAGCGGTGCTGCCCCTTGCTGTGCCCTTTGCTCTCTTGTATTCGACAACAAGCCAAGGATAGGAAGCCAAGTCCGATTCTAGGGGTTTCTTCTTATTTAGGACATTAAAGGGAGTGGAATTTAAGCCATGCTGATGTAGCCCTCTTAAGGTGGACCATAAGAATGGCTCCACAAGGGATGGTGTTGATTCTTTGTGCCATTCGCGCGCTCCGTGACGGGTTACTGTAGGTATATGGGATTCAGGGTGGTAAATCGGAAGCAAGAAGACGAGATCGGGCTTTGGAGCTTTCGAAAGTTGACTTCTCTCACTCCTTGTGTTGAAAGTTGTCCATAAGGCATCTGTATTGCTGTTATTGTAAGTTTCTGTCTCCCATCTTCATCTATCGGAAGTTTCTTACAACACTATGGAGTCATAGTAGTATTGACATCGTGAAGATCTAGGACGGAGAATAAGTATGAGTGGAACGCTCTTTGGTAGAGTTATTTACTGACATGCGAGGTCTCTTTCCAGTGATCGAGGCACGCGCCATCAGTGGGTCTAAGAAGTAGACTCGATAAAAATCATCCCAGCGGTCTTCTTTGAACCCGCCCTTGGTAAGTCGATTTGCTTCATTCTGGATACTTAGATCCTCTTTCGTAGTAGGGTCAAAGTCCTGGCATGTAAAGTCAAGCATTGCCAGTTCAAGATTTTTGACATGGGTCGGGAAAGGATCTATGCGTTGATCCCGAAGGTCTTCGTTTCCAAGACATCTTTAATACAGCGAGTGTTGTAAAGTTTGATTCAAAGAGGGAGAGAGAGTACTCAGAGACAAAGACACTCGTCATTGGGTTCTTATCACGAATATGTGCACCGCAAGGTTACATCTGTTGGTTGTCATGTTCAAATCCTTGCTTAGTGGCGTCGCAGGATGCCTACCTACTTGTCAGCCTTAGTGCTGTGCAACACCCTTTTCGGCGATTCTTCCTGGTAGATGTATATTTCAAGTCCATGATTTGTCGCTCCCCAGCTATATTGTGCATGTATTGGAAAGCAAAGGCGCAAGCATGCCTAAACTGGAGTCAAATATTCCACAGGATGTTCCTATCAGATCGTCAACTCATTCTGCCTCCTTTCTCGTGCTTCTGAGTCTCCATACAACCTGCCTAGATAGGGTAGCTAAGGCACGCAAGAAATGAGCTGAAACAAGGATTAGCCCCCTAGGCGAATCAAACGTCATGGCTAATACGCACCAACAGTAGCGCCCGGACCACCCGGGTTACCCGCCCGCTCTCCCGAGTCTAGCGACAGTTGGCCGATGTTTTTCATCCAGGGAAAGGGACTCGGATAACGTTTTACGGGGAGAGCTATCGTTTCAAGAATCTGTAAGGGAGATTGCAATCAATCGATAGGAAGTGATGTGCTTGTAGATAATAACCCAGAAGAGATAAGTGCCTTCCAACATCCATGGCCATGAGCCGGCTGTTCCGCAATGACGATACTTCCATTGGGTAGCGTGCGAAGTGTAGCATTGGCCTTAACATTAGGTCCAGCAGCCACGCCGCAACCTGCAGCACAACTCGCATATACAATGGTGGTGACGAGAAATGGGGCACATGACGCGATAAAGAGAGGCTTTTAGGCCCAGTAAGGCTAAAGTAATAAAATTATTATACATTCTAGAACCCGGACTTGATAGAGCCGGTGCAAAGCATATGCGAGAAGAATCCAAGCGAGTAGTTTACTCCCGTCTTGGTGCACCCTTCATCATCGTTCTTGGTGCAGAAGCCCAAGATCTCGCTGTTCTGGGAGAACTCCCAACCTTCGCCATTCCAGTTGAAACCGTATTGATCTTCCGTTTTCTTGCCTCGAATCTCAAAGAAGCCCTCAATAAGACACCGTTCGGACACACACTAACAACGCATTAGTACCAGGATTGTTAAGGTATCCTGTCGCATTGAAATACCTCGAACTGTTGGACATTGTCGAGATAGCCACCTGGGTACGACATAGCAACATCATCAGTGTTGTAGATGTCACCTCCTGTATCAGGGACGATCTCTCCAATTCCCACTGTGATGAGTTAGAACTGGCAGTGACAAGAGTGAACTTAGTGCGTACTTTGAGATGCAGAAGTGCCGACAGCGAAATCAGCTTGAGCATAGCCAACCAAGGCCATCAAGCTAGCGATGCGAAGAATGGAATACATTGTGACGGTGAAGTTTTGATACTGTAAGTTGAGGCTTGTAAGCTGCTGATGCTGGTGAAAGTCGAGCTGACATCAATACCCTTATATAAGTGCTGCGAGTTTGCCAAGACTGAGTCTGTCAGCATATAAATGAAACATTCTGACGATCTTTCTTTTGTCGAACAGGATTAAAAAATGTTGCCTGAAATGATCATCATTATAGAGGCATAGAATGACGTATCATGGCTCTTGGCTGGTGTTGTTGCACAGCCTTAGTGGATCTAGCCGTAACGGAGTGAGGCTATGATCTCGTTCGGTTTTCCAATTCTGTCAATGCAAGGGCTAGTTAATCTGGAAAAACTTATAACCCATAAGCTTATTCCCCATACTTTTGTCGATTATCCCCAGTTTGAGGAAAGGTTGTTTGTTTTAGTTCTGGGCTAGCTTGTCGAAGGATGAGAAGGATTTAATGCTACGTCATTGCGCCCCGTGGGGCAGAAGGACCTGGACCTAGGAGAGAGATCAAGAAATCACTGTCACTATGATAATGGCTTGGGCTGACTCATGACTCAATGGCAAAATGGAGTGAAACAGTTTACCGATAGTGAGAGACTTCTCTAGAGAATAGAGCTTTAAGTTGACAGTATTTCTGAGCATATTGCTGGCTGCTCACTGACAAGAAAGATTGGGAGAAGTGGGTTTTGTGGGGTCGTGGATATAGAAGGGTTTTAACATTCAAGTATAATGAAAAGCAACTCCTAGCCTTGGTAGAATATCAGCATCGAGGCATTGTGCTAACCATTAAACCGTGCCTACAGCTAAGTTCTAGCTTCTTCTGTTAAAATGTGTACTCTGGGTTGATTGAAGAAACATATCCACAAGTAATAACAGAGAAGGGATTGTACGAGATGAATCGCGGGATCGGATAAATGATTGTCCTAACCCTTAACGCTCTCATCCATCCCAATTTTATAAATACATTTACAACATTCAGCTCTGGTTCTGTCGCGATTATCATTGGTCTTTGGACTTTTGAAACGATAATAAATAGCGGTAGGCAGGCAATTAAAGAAATGATAGGCGTGCCAAGCCAGAAAGTAGAAATTAGCAATACACAAGCCAATTAGATGCATCACCTTCGCGCTCACCCTAGAACGGCTGAAGAAAAAGCGACAGGGGCCTAGGTCAAGTGCCAGAAGATAACGAAGTTAAAAGCTAGAAGACACTGTCGAGAAATCGTGAACATGGAGAGAGAAGTCGAAGTCCCTCATTAATCGCCCGGAGCCTTGTTCCTCAGCTTTCCTTTCTTTGTCTACTCGTTTCCCATGCCAAATATCGAATCTTGACCACGTCTTGTATCACATGCAGGGTACCGCTCTCGCCTCCGAGGCCGTCGGTCTAACTGAGAGGGTCATCAACCTTCTTACTCGTTGGGCCAACGCAGACTGGAAGTTCGACATAGACGCGTCGAGCGTGAGGTCTGCAGCAATCGACATGGGCGTTATAAACTGTTACTCAACTTGCATTGAGCGCGTCACATCACTCTTCGACAATGACTACTTCACTCGTGTCTGGACATTTCAAGAGATGATTCTTGGCAAGAATATCACGAGGGTGTAAATCCCGAGAGTATCCTCTACATCGGCCAACTCCATACCTGGATGGACTTGGCAATCGAGTGCGCTGACAAAGCGGCTAAACTGTACGATTGGATCGAGAAGGGCAGGTTCTTCAACACAGCGGGAGTTAACGCCATACTGAGGGTCATTGGGGAGGATATCCTATCCCTCGTCAGCCTGCGGACTCAAGTGAAGGGGATTAACAGTGCAAGAACTGACATCATCAACGGTGGTTCTTACTGGTGGCGAGAGAACTACAAAGGGATAAGCAACATATTTTCTGCCATCTCCCTCAGGCCACGCAAATGCAGAGACTCGGCGGACATCTTCAGAGGGCTTTTGGGGATCTTTAGTGGACTTTTCACCAAAGATGAGGTGGAAACGGAGCTGTCAGGAAAGGACATCACATCCATCTCATTTAATTTCTTCAAGAAATTGTCCTCTGAGACCGGATTGGCGTGGACCAAGCTCGGAGTGGCCAGCAAGGCTAGGGAAAGTGGATGGAACTGGATCCCCTTGGTAGAAGGCGACAATCAGGTTGCATCTACCGATTGCTTCGCCGGAGTACTCAACCTCGGGAGGCTGAAGAAGGAAGGGCGGGCGAAAACACTAGCCATGACAGGTCTCATCGGAACCCCACGCAAGTTCATGAAGATCAGGCTAAGCCAAGGAAACGGAGATTTTCAGTTCATTTTCAAGGGCTGCAATTGTGGCAAGAAGATCAAGACTGGCCGCATCAGTAGGGAGCTCATACCCACGTATGACCAGCCCAGAGACGTGGTCAAGGACGAGACGGGTAGGACCCTGGTACAATGCGCTACCATCTTAGGAGCCCTCATGGACCCAGGATGCGATGACCTGGCACATTATTGGAGGAATTTGCTCGAGAAGCTGCAGCCAATGTGGGAGACTACAGATCCCAGTGCTAAGCCCGTGGGTTGGGAAGACCGATCGGTGAGCGGCACAGCATGGGAACATCCCAATGCCATTGGCTTCCGGGTGCATAATTTCTCCATGAACTACAGGATGGTCACGATGAAAAGGTGCGGTTCACGCCTTGCAAATGGGAGCACAGCGAACGTAACCTGTCACGTCAGTGTCAACTGCGGATGTACTATCGTCGCCCCATTCGCACTCATCTTTGAAGCCTTGACTGCAGTCCAGGGAAGCTCCCTAGGTCAAACAGCAGCGAAAGGAGACAATGATGACAGGATAATCTTGCAAGATGGACTGGGCCTTGTACAGATTGGCGATGTCGGTAAAGCCTTCGACGTGGTAGCGTTCTCGGGTAATATAGAAGCCCACAGGTTGTATGCTGCCCGTTGCAGGAAACGCAAGGAGACTGAGGAAATTGTCCACGAAGTGCCTCTTCCTGGTGGCAGGGTGCTTGTGCGGGAGGACTTTACCCATGCGGCTATGGACGTAATGAAGGATTATGGGTATGTGCGTACTGGGGGATCTGGAAATTTGCTCTTGTCGCGAAAGCATCGACTGGATAATTACAAGGTTGTTGGTGTTTGCATCGATGAGTATATTCCACATAAAAATGAGAATCAGCTGGTCAAGATCGGATAGAATACGCGATATATGCTTTTACCAACTTAAGAGAGGGGTAGTTATATTAGGCTTAATTTCTTTTCTTTTATATATAACTCTTATATATAGTTTGTTTAATAGAAAGTATATATTTAGAAATTGTATCTAAGGTTTAGTTAATTATTAAAAGGAGTTATGTTAATAAAAGATATAAGTTTTAACTATAGAAGGTACTCTATAGCTACGGACCTTGTATAACTCGGCTTACCCGACGCTTAGCCGGGTTGATACTATCATGTAACAATCAGGCTGTGGACTGATTGGGCCTCATTGTTTTGCATTTTCAATCTGTAGCTTACACCAATGGTTGTGACTGAAAGTCAGCATGCATATTGCACAGCCTCCACAAAGAATTACGGGTGCTCTTATATCAGGCTGCCTCACCGCCCTCGACGCGAACTGAATTTCTGTTTTCAAATTTCCTCTAACTCATTTTTCCTACATCCATACGATCATGTTGTACACGAAGCTTGACGATGGCAAAGACCCCCAAGATTTCCCAAGGCCGAAGGATCGCGACATTCTCAATGAATTCAAAGAGTTCGCTAGGCAACAGCGAGAAAGTTCACAGCGAGCAAGATCTGAAAGGGAAAAGGGAATCAAAGAAGTGCGATTGACAGAGCTCAAGAAATTTGCCCAAAGTTTCAAGCTGGCCACTCCAGTACCATCAGATCTGGTTGATATTCTTTCCAATGACCCTTCCAAGCAGAAGGAGATAATTGAAAAGCGTAGACGCGACGCCGAACCTCTCGCTCATGTGAAAGCAGAAGCAGCCGAGACTAAGCAGGCCGCCGAACCCGAGGGCTATAACCACCCCTATTATCACCAGTACAATCCAGGATATTTCCGGTTAGGAGGTGAAGATAGCAGACATGAAGTTGTTGTACCTTTTGAGGATGTCGGCGGAGCCGGGACCAATAGCCACCCCTACTATAGCAACCCCTATTATCACCAGTACTATTCCCAAAAAAGCCATATGACAGGACCTTCCCTGCCTGAGAAAGCAGAATTAGCGAAGACTAAAAATGTCATCGAAGCCGAGAAGCAGAGCCCGCAGCCTCAGAAGGACAACAAGGCAGTGCCCCAGCTCCAACACACTAAGTCATGGGCCGATGTGGTGCGTAGCACGTCTTTGAAAGTCGATCAGCCTATTGCGCCCATCTCTAGTCCCAGGAGCAATAAGCCGACTGCGAGCGTCTATTCTTCATCCCTCAGTAGCTTCACAAGGAGTACTGAGGCAACGCAAACGACAACGTTGACTTCGGTGTCTAGCCGGCCTAAGATTGTTCGTCCCAACCAAGTTCAAAACCCCAATCCTTCCTTGGGAATACTCGGGGATATTCAAGAAGTTGAAGAAGATACGCCATCTGTGCTGGGTCAGAACAAGATCGGACGATTGTCACAGAATGTACCTTGTGACAAGGATGACGAATCGCTCATCTCGCAAACATCAACGACCTACACGCCAGAGCAGAGAGATGATGTCGTTGAGAGATTCTCGCAAGCCATGCTCAAAGGCCTCCACTCTCATGTCAACTATGGCGCGGCAAATAAGTCGTCAAGGCAACATGTTCTTGCTCACCTCCGCTCAGCTTTGAGGACATTTGCTGAAGCCGTTGAGGCGGATACGTCAGAAAAAACACAAGCAAAGGCGAGGAAAATGGTGCGAAGGCTGAGGTCTGAAATTGCTCGCAACTTTCAGGACCAAATCCTGAAGGATGACCAAGTTCAAGAGAGCAAGCGCATGCCGATCAATTTAACAGACAGAGAAGAAATGGGCGCTGCTGAGAAGATAAGCCGCTGGGCTATACCAACGCCTAATCTGGATTTCTGGGCCGGGTGGCAAGCTGAACCAGATATACAGCCCAAGCACCAGTACCATTCAGAGCCATCTCTGAGCCTCCCTACATGGTCAGAGAGCTCGTTGGAGCAGATCGATATAGAAATGTCACAACGTGATACCACGCAGATATATGGGACATCTATCAATCCAGTTGAAGTCATGAAGCACTTTTCAACACATCCAGCATTTGAGAAGCTCCTTCAAACTACGCGGAAGCTCTTTGAACGATTTCACAGTCAAAAAATGGACTTGGTACGCCAACGCGCATCCCTCTCAATTCGTCGCCAGTTAGGAAAACAGGGATGGAAGAACAGTATCGCGATTTTCAACCTCGACTGGGACCTACATGGTTTCTTAATCGCAAATTATGATGATGGCGTTCGTCAAAGTATTGACAAGATACTTGCTGTCACCGGTACAATGGGAAATGCGCAGCTATGCTCAGTTGGTCAATACTTTGCATGGGCTTGGCCAGGTTACGAATTCCAGCTGCTGGAGGAACTACAGTCAACACTGCGTGGTTCTACAAGCAAAAGTAAGTGACGTGTGTTTAGGAGTAACCACTACTCTGGCTAATATCTTATCATAGATCGACGACGCAAGAGGCACCCGGCGGGACGCGTGACTGTAGACTCAACACTTCACATGGTAACAGTCCATGGAGCTGAAGATTTCATCATTGCTATTGCGCAACAGCTCTCTTGGTTGATAGCAGTTTGCCAAGAAAAGCAGGACCAGCTTTGTCATGCCTACGTGGGCTTCTTTGAGGCGAATAAGACTGAAACAACTGCTATCGCCACATTCGACATCGATGTTCAACTCGAAGTTCCATCCATTGAGCCTAGTGTCAGTTGCTGGAACACGATAGTCGGACCCGCGGTTATAGTTACTGGATTTCCACTCCCTGAGCGCCATCACAACGAACAGGGGCTTGAGATGTCGATCCCTGTGATGGCGGCTCTTGCGGACACTCCTCAGGCCGTCAGCTACAGAGGTGGTTTTATTTTCAAGGCCAGACACCACGCTCTCGTACCCATAGAGGACTTTGGATCGTCTATACAATGGCATTTAATAGACACCTATCCTGGGAGGCTTGAGTGGACTCATATCGACAGAGCATGCCCTACGAGACTTAGGGGCACGATGAACAAAGATTTCTGGAATCGCCGCTCATTTCTCGGGTGGTGTCCGCAAGTCCTTGAGCTTCTGGCAACATCAAGCTTTGATCATGCGTCTGTACAGTACTCCAAGGCTGTGAAACCTCCAAGATGGGCCCAGATTGATAAGTTCATCATTGGGTTTAGCCAGTGGGGAACAGCCACTGCTGAAGTAACTTTTGGCAAGAAAGATGGTTTTCGAAGCTTGCGACCAGATGATTACGAAACGCTACTTGACGATGCTAAGGATACTCAAGTCATTTTGCACGATACGACTCACAAACGCGCTTTTCAAACCAATGCAGAGGATCTGATTCTTAACATTCTTCTCCATCGACAGAGTTTGTATCTATCAGGACAATCACGAAACCCGATAGAGAAGGATGCAGTGGATATCATCTATGGTGCAGATACAAGCAGACAAAGAACCTCAACTCGTGCTGCTATGCTTAGCAACGCCGAGAAGGTCTTTTCTATCCGAACATCCATGTCCAACGCTAAAAAGGAAGAAAGCCGGTTTAAATACGAAGTGAAACTGCTTTACTCGACGGTTGATGGGCTCTGGGCCGAGTCATATGCAAGTGGTGACACAGCAGTAAAGCTCGGCGTCAAGTTCGGACAGAATGTCACGGGATGGGAGTACATGGATGTTGTCAACAACGTCAAAGTGATTACGCCCAAGTCAGTTGACTTGAAAAAGTCATGCGGGCGCTGGAACGACTACGCAAAAGACATCCAAGCCATTGTGCTATTCGGAGGTGACTATGGAGATATTCTCACACCGGAATCATCCACGCTGTGCTTCAATTACAAATGCCTGCCAAGAGATGACTGCTACTTGGGCGTTCGAGTAGATGCACTCCAGTGGCTTTTTGATCGGCAGGGTTCATCACAAGACCAAAAGAAACTTTCGCCGTCTGGCCTTACACTACAAGGATCACAAGATCTATTCAGGCCATGTGCGGGCATATGCTCCGATCATGTGGTTCGCATCGTGAAGGAGTCAAAAGGCCATTGCCCACTACCTCTTGTGAAGAACGGTGCAATCATTATCGGCGAAGCTCGAGGGGGTTTTCTCCCCGACATGTTTGGCAAAAATCGGCAACAGCAAAAGAAACCTTCTCGAGCTCAGCGCCAAGAACGCCAGGCTTTGTACCGTGCAGAAAAGGAGACAGCCCCGAGAACAGCTACACAGTTCCCAAGGCCTAACGTACTTCCGAAACCGATCGATTCGTTTAACAGGATATCAGAGAATACGAAACCGAGAAGACCCAGATATGAGATGTCTTCATCATCAACTATCAGCAGTGGTCCCTGGAGTGGATCTTCAATCACAGATGGGATCGTCAGTTCGTCGTCCATCTCTTCAAGCCCACCGATGAGAACTTGGAGTAGTATAGTTGCTTCTAGGGCCAGAAACGCTGAGTTTGAGGCTAGAGTGGATAACAAGTCTGAGATAAGGCCAGCGGCGTAATATTAAGATACATTGAATTCAAGGGAGGTTTTGCTGGAGCTTTTAGATATATGTTTGTGACAGAGGGAAATAAATAGAGCTGCATATATTCGCCATTTTCTCGTTTCTACCTGAACATCCAAGCACCCTCGTCACCTTCCAATCATGGGTTAAGGTGGGACGATCCCCAAGCGACCTGCCTAGAAAGGCATGTTCCTGTAATGCCGAGCCTAATTACCCCTCTCTAAGAACTTTTGAAGCGCAGGCTAAGAAGATGCGGAGCGGTGAATTTCCAGCGAGGCATGGTTCAATTAAGCTTAAATTTTACCCTTCAAGCTAACAAAAAGCCATTGTTAATACTATCCTTCAACAGAATATTATACACACAGCCTTTTGACTTATAATGTGAAGAATACCCTCAATTGAAGCAGCATCATCCGTCTCAAGATGCGGGGAAACGCCAAGTGCCCAGCGTTCCTTGCATACAACCCAGGAACAAATGCTGACCCGCGTCATGTTTATCTCTGACCTTGTTGCGATTTTCCACTAATTAACCAATGCCCTTCGATCCGACCGCTTGGCCCTTTTGCAGTTCCCCTCATGAGCTTCCCAACGTGGAGTAGGCAATGTCACCCAATCACTTGGCATCCGACGATGCAGACGAATCGTTTACCAAAACGCCGCATTGGCCGTTCAATGCCAATTGTCTCTTACAGGGGATGGAGATATCACGAGGCTTGGTGGTATTGAGGTCCGGGGCAACCGGACTTTGCATGGGATCTGCAGGTATATAAAGGTAATGGTTTGTCCCTATTGACTGTTTTCCATCGCAGCAAGGCCTCCTTCGTCAATAATCTCTCCTTCGCTATTGGGCCCATTTTCTGATCTTCTGACCTTGCACCGTCCAACTACACATCATGCGTTACACAGTCCCCCTCATGGCGGCGCTGGCTGCCTCGGCTACAGCTACTGCACCAATTGGAGCTGGAAAGCGCGCGCAGAAGCTCTACACTTTGGAGACGGCGCCCGGTGAGACTGTCGAGGTCACTGAGGACGAGAAGTTTCAGATGATTGACGTACGTATCAGACAATTGCAGGTAGAGGCTGATAACTGACTGATTGCAGGACCACATCCACTTCTTCGACATCACAGAGTGGAAGGACCACAGCGCCGCTCCGTCAGGTGCCCGTCTCGCCAGCACGACCAGCAAATTCCCCGAGGCGCTCGCTCACCAGACCAACGTCAAGAATATCGTCAAAAAGGTCAAGGTCAAAAACATTGAAAAGCAGCTCAAGAAGTTCTCCTCATTCCACAACCGCTACTTCAACTCTGCCTTTGGCGTTGAAGCTGCTGAGTGGCTGCACAAGGAGATCCAAAAGGCTATCAAGAAGAGCAAGCATCCTTATGCCTCTGTCCGCCTGGTACAGCACCAGGCTTGGTCGCAGCCTTCGATCATTGTCTCGATTCCTGGACAGGTTCGTCTCAAGACTGTTGTCACGGGATCTCATCTTGACTCGGTTATTTCCAATGACCGTGGAGCTGGTCGCGCTCCTGGTGCTGATGATAACGGTTCAGCATCTATCATGCTCTTGAACCTCCTCTCAGCCTTCTTGGAGGATCCCCGAATTGCGAAGGGCGATCATCTTAACACTGTCGAGTTCCACTGGTACTCAGCTGAAGAGACTGGCCTCCTCGGGTCTCAGGACATCTTCAACACTTACGCTCGCCTCGGAATCCAAGTCGAGGCTATGCTCAACCAGGACATGGTTGGCTACAAGGGCCGTGACGGAGTCGAGCGTTTCGGTCTCATCACGGACAACACCAGCCCTACGCAGAACGACTTCCTTAAGCTCCTAATCGAGGAATACGCGGATATTCCTTACGAGGAGTCTACTTGTGGCTATGCTTGCTCTGACCACGCCTCGGCCAACCGCAACGGCTTCCCCTCGTCATTCCTCTTCGAGACGCCTTTTGGAAACCATAACCCCTACATCCACACTCCTAACGATACTATCGCGCATATTGACTTTGGTCACGTTATCGAACATGCCAAGGTCACTGCTGGCTTTGTTTACGAGCTTGCCCATCGCAACTTTACTGCCTAAGCTGGCCGTAAGGAAAAGTATGGAGATAGATCATGGTTGAGTAATCTATAATAAAAGCTCGAATGAGGAGTCGATACTTTATATTCTGATAACATTAATAGTGACGAGCGTTACTTCTATGTAATTTGCTACTATTTGTTCCCTCTATTAATTGAACTCACGACGTCCTGCTCAATTGAGGTGTTAAATTTACAATCAGGAATGTCGCGTGGGTACCTTGGCCACCTTCCGCTTTCATACGGAACTCCATCGCTATTTGACCAATTGTTGAAGGGGCTAGTCTATGCGATAAGATGGGCTTCATTCTCTAGACCAGTAAGAAGCTCTGTAGTTGGAGTGGGCTTGTACCACTCTGCTTACTGATTTGTCGTGCGGCTGAATTCCCCGCACAAGCTTCAACATATTTCTTCACTTTTTCTTTCACAGCGCAACCATGGATCCGTTATCGCTCGCTGCCAGTATCGCTGGCCTAGTGAGCCTTGCCGGTGCTGTTATATCCGCTGGTTACAAATTGAACTCCAAGTTGAATGAGGATACGAGCGACACAAAGACGCTAGTTACTGAGACAGCCAACTTCTCGGGCATCTTGCTGGGAGTAAAGGCACACCTAGAGTCCTTGAAGTCTCTCGATGTTGATTTGGAGGCTGTTCATAACACTCTAGAGGATAGCAAGCTTACGATAAGGCTTATCGATGAGTTGTTGGCCAAGCTGTCGAAGTCAAATCGCATTGAGATGTTAATCAAGGCTGGTGGACGGGAGGAGCAAGCTGTAAAGTTACTTCGACGTATTGAGCAGTACAAGGTGTTCTTTGTTCTGTGCTTTCAGCTTGAGCAGAGGTGGGTTGCTTTGACTTTCTACAAGAGATAGAGTAATACTGATATGAAACAAGCTCTCAATCCGAAACCCTCCAGATCCAGATGGAGGGGATTGTCGCTCAGTTGCAGTCATTAGACGAAACTCAGAAGGGCGTTGAGAAGGCAGTCGGTAAGTTGGTGGATGCTGGTCAAAGTAAGTACGCCTCTCGGCCTAGCAAAACCGGTGCTGAAATGATACTGTGCAGTTCAGCAGCAGGAAAAGATCATCAAGTGGCTGGGAACGCCGACGGAGGACGAACACGATGATCTATGCAAGCAACGCGATGTATCCTCAGCAGAGTGGATATTGCAGAGACAGGAATTCAACAGCTGGCTGTCTTGTCCGGGTTCAGCATTATTATGCCTCAACGGAACGCGTAAGTGCCCTCACATTACTGCTACTAATGCTAATTATTCTCCCAGAGGGCTCAGGAAAGTCGGTCATCGTGTGAGTGTCCGCAAACAATACCATCTAGGAGATATGGCGGCTAACATATCTGTAGATCAAAGGTTATCGAATCGCTCCAGGAGTCTATTGAGCCTGGAAGCAATGCTGTAGTCTACCACTACTGTCGCTTCACCAACCCAGCCAGTCTTTCACCTACGAATCTAGTCGGGTCACTCATAGGCCAGCTCCTCAAACAATCTTCCAGCCCCAGTGCCGTCTTAGAAGTGGTGAATGATGTCTACGAAAAACATCGCAAGCGATCGGCCCACCCAAGTCTCCAAGACCTACAGGCTCTATTCACTGATATCTCTAACTACTTCGAGAGAATTCTCCTTGTCATCGATGGCTTGGATGAGATGGGTGGCTACTGGGAGATTTTGGACTTTTTGGAGACTCTACCTGATGCAGATACCGAATTCAAGGTTTTGATAGCGAGCAGAGCTGGAATGGGCCTCGACGATGCTTTTTCATCTTCTTTCAAGATCACAATCACCTCGACAGATGTTGCATCTGACATTGAGAGCTTAGTCCGCAAGAAGCTCAATAAGCGCCGATTCCGCGGTCCTGAAGTTGAGTCGGTCATAAAAGAGCTCATCGTTCGTGCTGATGGAATGCAAGTAACCACCAAATCTCACGACTAGACGCTGACAATGCGTCTTTATAGGTTTATCTGGGTCATATGTCAAATTGATCATCTTTCCCGCGTCTGAACAGCACTCAGCCCAAAGCTTGTGCAGGCCCTGCCTCGCAACCTCGAGAAGACCTTTGAGCAGGCCTTTCAAACACTCGAAGATGAAGAAGAGAGGAAGCTCGCAAAGCGCATCTTGCAATTTGTCATGTTCGCTAACAAACCCCTCGATTTGCCAGAATTGGTTGAAGGTATCGCCATTACGTCAGATACAAAGACACTCGAAGATGTGCAGTCCAACTCATTGCGGGAAAAGAGTTATGTTTTCGAGCTCTGCGGAAGTCTTGTTCGAGAATCTCAGGCAACATCCAAGATTGATCTGGCACACTACTCTGTGTATCAGTTCCTCCAGTCTCCTAAGATTGAGGGGAACAGAGAAAACGAACTCTATCTTGATAAGTCCCAGAGCAATATTGAGCTTCTCACAGTTTGCATTCGATATCTGACCATCGAGAACGTTTCTGCTGGCGGCATTGCCGAAGAGGTAGAAGCTGCACTGGAGGATGACGATCTGTACATCAGCCCCGAAGTTTTTGCAAATACGCCATTTCTCCAGCATGCTGTAAGCAATTGGCCAGCTTACGCTTCTAAACTCTCAGACGCCGAGCTCAAAGATATCTGGACTTCTGTTTTATTTTCGTTCTTTGAGCCTAGTTCAAACTACTTCAAATTTTGGGTACGCAAGGCCCGCTATCTTCACGGATACTACAAGTATCCTCCGGGGATCACAGCACTGCACGTCGCTGCTGCCCACGGTCTGCCAAACCTAGCAACAATCCTTTTAGAAGATAGCCATCTCAGTAAAGCGACTTGGCAGATATCGAAAGCCAAAGTGGGAAGCAGGACACCGCTACATATGGCCATCGAGAACGGTCAAAACTCGGTGATTGAGCTCCTTTTAGGACTTGATCTTATCGACTCAACAGATGAGAGAGGGAGAACTCCTCTGCATCTCGCTATTGAGTGTGCGAACGAGGAAGCTGTGACCAAACTCATCTTGGCTGGTGCAAACGTAAACCACTGTGAAGCTGACGGGCGTACACCGCTCTTCATCGCCATCGAGAACAACTGGGATGGTCTTGCGACACAACTCGCGGAGATGGCGAGCCAGCATACAAACATGCCAGATGGGCGCGGGCCACTTCACCTCGCAGCACAAACTGGAAGCACAACGTGGATGAAGTGTCTGATGCTCGCATCTCCTCCAAGAGCCATAAACAATCGTGACAATGGCGGCTGGACCCCTCTACTCTATGCTGTTGATAGAGGCCATTTGGATGTCGTCAAGCTTCTACTGTCAAATACGAACTGTATAGAGGTCGGCGATAAGAACGGATGGACTCCTCTGCATGCCGCTGTCAAGCAACAGAACTGTGACTGCGCTACAGAGTTATTGGTCTCCAATATTCCCAAGTTGCCATTTTGGAAATATAGACAAGAAGAGCCTGTAAGAGGAATGCAAGACCCTGACCCTGAGATGACGGGGAAGTATGGCGAGGCATACAGGTCGAGACAATCTGCTGCGGCAACTGGAGGAGGCCCAAGTGAAAGATGGAGTGCCTGGGAACAGCAATCATCATCTGAACCCCACCGAGCAGCGGCAGTCTCGTCGCCACTGCTTCTGGCAGTTTCGAGCAATTGCAAGGTTGGGGTTGAACTGCTCCTCCGACATGCCGAAACCTACGGTCGAAAGGAGATAGGCTTGTTAGAGGAAGATGGCGAGTGCCTCAAAGCATCGATGATGTTGACGGAGACAACCATCTTCAAGAAGCTCATTCCGGTCTCGACGGCGAAGAGCATACTAGCTGTTCTGCCTGATTGTCTTGAGAAAGGTGGAGTGTTCATGGATATCTTGAAGCAAAGACTGGACAGTGTATTTGCACACAAGCAGCTTCTACCAAAGGGTTTGTCGGATGGCAGGTTGACGCTTGAGGTTCCGCATATGATACTGGATACCTGGCCCATCCAAGCCACTTCACTTCCGGACAACATACTTCACCTCGCTGTACAGTTTGGAAATGACCAAGAATTACGCATGATGAAGCGTCTCATAGATGGAGGAGCCAATACCTCTTGTGTTGACGAGGACGGGCAGACCCTGTTGCATGCGGCAATTGATCTTTTCAACTGGCCCGCCACCTCTTTCCTGATCAACAATCTTTCATACAGTGATGAGATATTGCTCAGCGCTCTTCACAGCCTCTTCGAAGAGGCTCCAAAATCAGAGGATGAAATGAGCCCCGAGATTCTCGCAATTCTGACACTATTTCTGGAAAAGGGTGTTGATCTTAATGGCCATAGTGGATCTGACCGCAGTGTTTGCCACATAGCTGCTGGTAGAGACGACACTGCATTCTTGAAATGGGCACTAGAGAATAAAGCTGTACTGGCTGCTCCAACCTCGAGAGATGACACTCCGATCACTGTGGCTGTGAGGTATCGGAGATATGAGAATTTGCAGCTCCTTCTCGACAACATTCTTGAGACTGCGCCAGAGACTCTGCTTGAGTTTCTGGCCACGCCGAGTACAAGCTACGGGACACCTCTTATACAGTCGATTGAGCTCTCCGATATCACAACTTTGACCAAACTTGTGGAAGCCGACAAGGTTGCCGAGTTGCTGGTTAAGCCGGATATCGATGAGTATCAAAGTAGGCGGCTGACAGCTTTTACTGATGCACTGTGTACTGCTATTCGGAAGCAATCAGACGAGGCTGGGATGCTATTGATCAAATCTATGAGCGACATCTCATCAACAGGGTCATCAGGCGAGGCGCCTCTTCATGCAGCGGTGAAAGAGGAAGATGAGAAGATGGTCAAGCTGCTTCTCGAGCACGGGGCACAGTTGAACGTACCGCATCGCGACACTGGAGAGACCCCATTCGCAGCTGCAACAGTCGCCAATCTGACAAGTATAAAGGCTATTCTAAGCGAGCGTCAAGTCGACTATCAACCCCAAGATATCATCGCAGCAGCCAAAGCTGGAGACGAAGCCTTGGTCGCAAAAGTCCTGGCTGCGTATCCTGATGACTTGTACAATCAGAGAAAGGCACTATTCACAGCACGTAAACTACGACAGAAGAAGATTGAGAAGATACTCTTGGAAGTTTTGCCGACACAGGCTAAATCTTCTCTGGTAGACGATATAACCAGGAATGCATACGGCGATACAGTTCTGCACCAAGCAGTCCGTGCGATGAACCCCGAGAAACTTAAGTCTTTATGCAGTGGGGGTGATAGAGAGCTGTTAGATGCTTATGATCTTGGCGGTGACTCTGCTTTGATGCTTGCTATTCGGATGTGTCACTGGAGTGGCGCTGAGGTCCTGGCTAAGGAAGGGGCGGATATAGATGAGGCGCTTGAGAAGGCGCATGCCGCGAAGTGTGAACTTTGGATTGATAAGCTCAATGAGCTTAAAAGTCAGTATGGAAGGGTGAGGCAACGTGTGTTTTCTTCTGGGGGTAGTAGAGCTTAGGATTACAAGCCTGAATACGCATAACTTTAGCCAGAGTGATAAGAAACAGGTGATGTTATACAGTTTTGTAATGGGGCAGAAGTAAAGTCTTATTTCTTGTTTCAAACCGAGTTAAACCAGATTCCTACTGATAACCATCGCTCCGGCTGGTGAACTCAAGGCAGCTCGACCAAGGGTGACTTTCGTTGCTCAGCTGTCCTGGGTGCCTAAAAATACTCATGCACCAGCTGCAGAATGCTGCAGAATCTCTCGGGTTAAGACCAATGATAGATGAACACATAAGGCCCGCCAACAAAGTTGAGGCATGCAACCGGTTCAAAACAGGATTTCCTTGCTTTGATTATGCAAGGTGGGGTGTTTATTGGTTACACAACGGCACCTTTCTTCACTGATTTGCAGCCTTGTTTGGGATCCATATTTGTGCCACGTAGGCCATTCATCTAAACAATCTTCTTGCTCATGTTCCCGACTACCCCTCCTTCACCAAGAACCATCGTTTGATTGAGGACTCAGGTCTGGCATACGACTCCCGTCATCAATTCTACAAATACATTTTCATTGGCATCCTTGAGCTATTCTCATTGCAAGATGAGTCTTTGCAAAGCTTGTCGAAAGGCTTTGCCCAGCATTCCAGCGTCAGGAGGCGATGAAGACTCAATCGCAGCTATATCTGAGGCACTCACAGAACAGGGAGACTGGGGAAGATCGAAATATAAATATTCTGAGGAAAGGTGGTTTCGGCTCGATGTGTTCCCTCTGCACACATCATGGGAATCCCTGGTTATATCACTAAATCATGACTGCCCTATTTGTTGGACCCTTTGGCGGAGCATCCGGTCCTCTCCGATTTCAACCCCCAGGAATGAAAAAATAACGGGATTTAAAGCAAATATTGGAGGGACTCGATATTGGCCTGCCTCGTATGAATATTTGTTTAACATATATCTAGATGATCACCAGCTCAGCAAGAAATGCTCTTTTAACATGTGGAGGACTACAGAAAAGTGTTACCTCGGTAAGCAACTCGATAAGGTTTTCATTGAGTTACATCTTTTTTACTAACAGATGCTAAATCAGAGGCTGAAAGAGAGCATCCGCTTGTGGTGCAGCATACGCCTCGGTCGGCAGCACTCGTTGCATACCGCTGGATAAAGGCATGTGAAGCAAATCACCGCCAGTGTTTAAAGCAAGCTACTCCACCAAAAGATGCAGAAATGCCAACTCGGCTGGTGGATTTAGGCGAAGCCAGTTCCAAGGTTTGGCGTATCTGTCGGGATCCAGGACATGTTCCATATGCTGCGCTCTCTCACCGATGGTCCTCCGACACGCCCCGACTACAAACCAGCAATTGTAAAAGTTATTACGATTTTCAGCCGGATAGCGCTCTGCCACAGAACTATCAAGATATTATCTCTATCTGCCGCGCTATCCCAATCCAATATCTCTGGATTGATTCTCTGTGTATTATACAGGATGATAACGGCCAGGAATTCTCCGAGGAGGCTCCACGAATGAGGGATATTTACCAATTTGCATTCCTTACTCTATCCATTTGCTGGGACTTCCCAGGTCTTTCTATATTTCGAAAGCGTCAGCCTCGCAGTATACTTCGACCTCAGCTTCATGATTGTCATAGGCGTAACTGTGGATCGGTGTCAGAGATGGTATTTGCCAATGAGATTGAACACAGCGAATTACAGGTTCATGTGAATGTAGCACCCATCAACAAGCGGGCCTGGGTCTTACAATAACGGTGCCTTTCAAGACGACTACTCCACCTTGGAAACGACCAATTGTACTGGGAATGTGACGGATGCAACGGGAGTGAAGCCTCTCCTGGGTATCCTTTCTCGAAAGTGGGACGTCAGTCAATTCTGGATCTTACTGGGTCTAAAAAAGATGAAGTCTGGAGTCAGACACTTACACAGTATACCGGAAGCGATCTGACATTCGAAAGCGACAGGCTTATTGCTTTAGCAGGCCTTGCTAAGTTAGTCGCCAGGAAAACTAGCAGTAGATATTTTGCTGGCATATGGCTGGACTCTTTCATGCAAGACCTTCTATGGGACCCAGTGGAAGAAAGAGCGCGAAGCTCGAGGCAGAAGGCAGAAGGGTTCACGATGGTACCGCCCTCGTGGTCTTGGCTGGGATTCTCCGGATCAGTGAGATCAGGTATAGATATTTATGGAAAGGGACCGAGGATTTCAACCATAACCCCTAACTCATTTGTGTCAGATGAGTACCAGCCGTTGGCTCTATTGAGCCAACCTGTGGTCATTCCACCCACAAGCGACGCTTTCTCTTTCTTCGAAAGAGCAATTTTGAAGGTACGATGTCTGCTTTTTCCAGTAACATTCGCCGGTACTCCCTACAAAGACAAGCAACCATGGTCCTTCCGTCACGGTTTTGGTAACGAACTGTTTTGTGTTGAGCTGGGTCGTTTCCGGCCTGAAGGTTGCATATCACATTGTGTCGCATTTATGTTCAGCTTCAGCCAGCCTGTCGACACTTCTTCGCAATATTTCCTTGTCCCATTATATGTTCGGCAGGCTCCGGAGAGCCGCCGGTTAGAACTGCCGCGTTGTTATGGACTTGTATTGCAAAAGGGTCTAAGCAGTGGCAACCGAGAATTTATCAGGGTTGGAACTTGGGAAGAGCAGGATCTATATTCATGCCAGCTCAGCCCTATGATCGCCAACACAATTACCAAACTATGCGTTGGGAAGCATTCAGCCTCTAACACTGAGAGCCTTACTGAAAACGAGCGAGTTTTTGATTTCAAACTTGGTGAGTTTGCACTGGGTCATGTTGACTCGAACGTGCTATTTCCCAAGAAGGTCGTCAAAAGGGTCGATGAACGTCAACCAGCTCTTGAGGAAGTCAATAAGAAGGTCGATATTCAGGAGTCCGAGGCTGCAGAACAGGACGCGAACGAAAAGAGTGAAAAAAAGCCCTTTTTAAGCGCTGAGACGGTCAAGTGTTCGTTGCTACCGCAATTCACTACTGCCCAATGGGGTACTATCTCCTTGGTATAGATCTTAGAAGTCTCAATTCATTCATTTGGTAGGCCAGTTAAATTAATGCGACTCTAATTTATTCTACATATCCAGACCGCAAGACGTGAAAAGTAGCCCTCATACGCTTCTCAACGTTCAACAGACCATTGAGACGCACTATCTGCAGCTGTTCTCGAAATGACTGTCAAAACTACACGTTAGTATCTCATCTCTTCTGAGAATGCCCTAACGTTGGTTTGGACTTTTTAGATTAAGCCTATGGGTAGTGAGCGATCAGCAAGCAGATACGAAGTACCTCATTTATATAGTGATTGCAGGCACCAGTAATGGGAAAGAATTCTGGATCTATAGTATTGCATCATTATTAGTTGACCTTCACTGACGGAGTCAAATAATTCGGTAGAGCCCAAGGAAAGGTTGTCACGAACATCGATGACGTGGGCCATCCTGTTGGACCCGTTATTTACAGTGTCTCAACGTCATCAGACATTCAATCGCGAGGTCTGATGCTGGTATTTGCAGAATATTACGTGATTGATATGTTTCTTTTAAAATTAAATCTACCCTTTTTCTATCTCTAAAAACTTGCAGTATTGAACAATCATACTCGCAACTTTGTTTGTCTTCTATTTTGACCAAGGTATTGCATTACATTCTCAGCATCTTGGTAACCATGGCTACTCGTGAGTTGAAGCCTTGAACGATAGACTATGTAGACCGAAGATGTTCTGACTCATTTCAAGACCACGCGAAGAATGAAGTTCTCAAGGCCGCTGCCTTGTTCGATGTATCGCACATCACCGCCGTCGTGACAGGCGGCGCAACCGGCATTGGACTGATGATCACCCAAGCTCTGCAGTCCAATGGTGCCAAGGTCTACATCACAGGTCGTCGCAAAGAGGTCCTTGAACAAACGCAGAAGATATACGGTACAGGCCCGGGAAGCATTCACGTCCTCCCTGGTGATGTTAGTGAGAAGGATGAGGCTATCCGTCTTGCGGAGGAAGTTGGCAAGGAGCCAAACGGTATTCACTTACTCGTCAACAATGCCGGTATTGCAGAAGATGACAACACAAAGTTCTGTAAGTCAATCGGCCTGTCACACCGAAGCTTGTGGTGATGCTAACCTTGTCTTAGCCTCTCAGCTGGCGAACCCGATATGTCCGACGCTAAGGCTCTTTCGGAGCACTTCCTCAAGACTGAGCCACAGCAGTGGGCCGACACACTAAAGACAAACGTGACTGGACCTTATTACATGTCTATGGCCTTTCTGCCGCTACTCGCCAAAGGTCGCGACACCACTCCAGGTTACTCCTCCCAAATTGTCAATGTCTCCTCAATCTCGGGAGCCATGAAAGGTTCGAGCATGGGCCAACCAGCCTACGCTACCTCCAAGGCAGCCCTTACCCACCTCAGTCGCATGATAGCTACTCTTACTAAGGACGTCAAGGTTCGAGTCAATGTTATTGCCCCAGGATTATTCCCCAGTGAGATGACTACGGGAGAGTCCGATGAGGACAACAAGAGCAACATTGATAAGAAGATGACTAACCCAGCCGGAAGACCTGGTCATGATACCGATATGGCTGCGACAATTCTCTTCCTTGCTGGAAAGGGTGGCTTGTTTTACAATGGACAGATTGTCTATCCCGACGGAGGTAAGTTTCTCTTAAGCGACTTTTGTGTAACCATGTATTGACCTTTTTCTTAGGTTCGACCCTGATCAACCCAGCCATCGCGAATTGAAACTGTTGAAGCTGAGGAAGTGAAACTTGTCAGCTATCACAAAATGGCATATGAAGTTGGCAATAGACAAAGTCTTTACATTATTTAATCTAACTATAACCTCTACCAATATAAAGCCATACTATGTCAACCACTTTAAACCTGCTCGTTCTCCTCGGCGATGGCTCGAGACTTCTCAGCGCTAAGGTCAGCGCCCTCGGCGTTGCGTCGGAATTCCTCCTCCTGCAGCATCAACTCCTCAGACAGTTGGCTATGGGCCTTCCACACAGGCTTGATCTCAAAGAGACGATCCATGGTGTCAAGAGGCAGACCCTTGGTCTCAGGGATGAAGAAGAAGACGAAGATAGAAGAGAGGACCATGAGCGACGCGAAGAAGAAGTAGACGCCGTAACCCATCTTGAGGAACATCTGAGGGGTAAAGCGGGAGACGATGAAGTTCCAGAACCAGTTGTTGGCGGCAGCGGAAGCTTGGCCGAGTGATCTGAAGCATGTTAGTGATGTGTTTAAATGAAGGGACAATTGAAGAAACGTACCTAGAGTTCTCGTTGAACATCTCTGAGTTGAGGACCCAGGGAATGGGGTTCCATGTGGGGGAGTAGAAGGCAGTCCAGAGGTAGAAGAAGAAGACGGCAGCAATTCCACCGCTTGACATCTTGGGGGCCTCAGCACCGTCGGCGGCGGCAGCAGCAACCTTGGCAGCGGGGTCGGCAATCTTGATATAGGCACCGATGAACCACATGCAAAGAGAACCACCAACTGAACCGATGATAAGAAGCTTTCTGCGTCCAACAGTCTCAATCAGGAACAGGATGAAGATGATGGTGATAGCGGTTTTGACGACACCGAAGATACCGGTGGTCAAGAAGGAGGTGTTGGTGCCCTGGATACCGATGCTCTTGAAGACAGTAGGGCTGTAATAGTTGATAGCGTTGATGCCGGAACCGTTCTGCCAGAGGAACATCATGCCGCCGAGGAAGAAACGCCACTGGACCTTGCGGCTCTTGAGCGCAGTGAAGGGCTTCCAGAATCCGGGACCGACCTCCTTGTTGTAGCGCTCGAGTTCCTGGTCAATGTAGCTAACCTCTTCAACGAGATAGAGATCATTGGCGGGTAGCTGTCTCAACCAGCACAGGTTCTTCATGGCCTCCTCACGGCGACCCTTGGAGAAGAGCCAACGAGGCGACTCCTTGATCCAGAAGGAACCGAAGAGCAGCATGCCGGCGGGAATGAGCTGGACAGCGAAGGGAATGATCCACTGCTTGTGGCTAGGAGCCATGGTCTCAGCAAGTCCATAGTTGATCCAGAAGCCGACAAGGCCACCAATCTGCCAGCCAAGCTCATAGATACCAACAAGACGACCGCGAATAGCAGGAGGAGACAGCTCAGAGCAGTAGATAGGAACCATATTCGAACAAGCGCCAACGCCAACACCAGCAAGAACACGACCGCCGATAATAAGTCCCAAGCCACGCTCAGCATTAGCGCCAAGCATCATACCCGCACCCAGCATGAAAACAAAGCTGAACGTAATAAGCGAGTATCGTCGACCGATGAAATACGATGTGATGTATGCGAATAAACTGCCGAAGAAAGCACCGGCTTGATAGACGGAGACGATGTTGGACTTGAGAAGCGCGAGGTCATTGGGTTCGTACGAGGCAAAGTCGAATTCCTCCGTGAAGCTCGGCAGCGCGATCGTCGTGCCGATAAAGGCGGAGTCGTAGCCGATCATGCATGATGCGAAAGACGCGATGGCTGCGCTGACGTACACGCGCCAGTTGTAAACAGCCTTGGGCGTCGGCCTGTCCTCATTGACGGCGAAGATGTTGTTGATTGAGAGACCCATGATAGGCAGCACAAGAGAGGAGAGATTGTGTTGTCTGTGGAGGAGATGAAAGATCTGGGGTTCGAAATTTTAACTATGGGGAAGAGACTTCCGCTCTAATATATGCGTCTGGTCCAATGGCCACGAGCCAATTACAGCACCGCCTGCGCTTGAAAGTTTATCCCATCCTTGGTCTTAGTCTCGACTGGCGCGTCTTAGCGCGTGTGCGGAGAAGGGCTCGTGGTAGGACTAGAAAGGTCGAGATTGCGAAAACCCCGCATACGCTGGGGTAGCGTCAAGGGAGATTTTTCGCTCTAACCGGAACTCGGGAACCTGAGTAGCGTGTATGGCTAAGCGTTTACCCTTACGATGCGCTTGATTCCCGTATTCAGTCTTTGGGGATTGGGAGCTGTCGTTTGCCTACATTGGGAAGTTCTGGGGTTGGGAATCAGATTCTGGGGACCCCGCATGAGATTAAACTAGTGGGGTAAGTAATCATCCCCACGCGTCTGCTGATACAAAGCATTCGTCGTAAGCTGGGGGGTAAGTGTTGATCCCGTATGCCGTTTTACTCTATGGATAAGTGCCAGCAGCCAGGTGCCAAGTGTTCACCAATTCAACGAGACGCGTAAATACTCAGAACTAGGAATAGTTACTTGCATTACCTCGGATGAAAGATTGTCTAAAGGTTTGACCCAGAAGGTGCGAGCGACTGCAAGTTGATGGTGGAGCCGGCCAACTTCCGCCATGCGACTTGAAGATCTCGTCAAGGAACGAGAGTGACAACTGACAGATATGGATCTCAAAACAAGGACCCCGTATTGGATAGCTATTGTGGAGAAAAGGGAAAGGATCTGGCGAGGTCATGGGGCTTCGGTAGAGTGAACCGACCGCGTTCCTGAACGGGTGCGTTGCAGCGTCGGTCATGCTTGTTTACCGGGTCAGAAGGGAGTGACCTACAGTCTCCAGACCTCTTCCCCAGAGTTTATCCCCAGACGCTAATCTTCCCCACCGGCTTTTGACTTGTGATCAGCTATGGTGGAATTGGGGAGATTGCCCCTGACCCCTGAGTGGGAGCTAGCCATCATAACAGGACCAGCGAGTTAAATATATAAGAGAATTCTAATGACGAGATCGACAAGAGTTCATAGCGCTAACATGAGGTTAATGATATCTATCTGAGGTAGTACAATCATGTTGTCCAAAGACAATTAACTGAGGTCAATCATCATGTCAACCGATACGGCAACAAATCGTCTTGTCGCGTCACCTCAGTCAGCGAACTCCAGGGAAGACTTTGAAATGTACCTGAGTATTATAGGTTAGACTCTGAAGATTTGTTGGAACATTAGCGAATGGCTCCCAAGTACGGAACAAGACCCAATGACGTTGATCGGCGGAATGATATAGGGTAGAGCAACTACGCGACGGACTCCACACTCCAGATGTAGTCAGGCCTATAACGGTTAGGCATCTTTAGCCCTGCCTACGCGTCCATCTTTCTCATTAACGCATCCATTCCGTTATGAAGGAAGGCTCCGGACTCTGGCCCGTCACGGCTGCAACGCAACGGCAACGCACCGCCATTCAGTGTCGGTCGTCAATGAGATAGATGCGTCACGTAGATTAGTTGAGGAGTGAGAGAATTATACAAAGTATTTGTATGAATGGTATTCTATGTACAATGGCTTATTCCATTAGCCAGTATATCGGAGCGAAAATAGACCCCGCTCAATAGAGCTAACCAAAATGTTGCCACTCTGGAAGTAAGGGTAAACAGACCAAGCGCCATAAAACTGCGCCTCACCACCAACAGCGTCATCCTCAGGATGAACGTCGAAGAAACCAATCTCCTCAAACAGAGCACCAGTGTCATCTTGAGCAATGGAAGACACGTTCACCATGCGTAGACCAGACCCATAATTGGCCTGGTAAGACACGCCGCCAACGACATACTGGTTGTGATCAATTGAGCGAACAGGGCTCTTGTATACACCACGGAAGACAGGATACTCAAGATCCTGGATATCAACGATGTATGTGGTGGTGTGCTGGTCAGCTGCAGGACCAGTCTTTTCTTGCTCATCTAGCTCGTCGTCGAGGAGGAGATACTTGTGATCCTCCGTCAACCAGCCCTGGTGAGTATACGTCGCGCCGTTGTAGGTAGTGCGTGACAGCTGGCGCGGCATAGTACGGCGAGAAATATCAACGATGGTGAGCGCATCTTCATTGTAGTTGAAGCAAATCTCACGACCTTGGAAAGCCTTTTGAGGACCACGGTAGATAACGCACTGCGCGTCGTGAACGTAGCCATCCGAAGCGACACAGCCAGCATCCTGAGGACGCTTTGGGTTAGACACGTCAATCATCCACAGGCCAGCGCGACACTTGAGATCGTAAGCTGTACCGACGGCGGCGATGAGGGCAGTCTCCTCATTAGCAACGATGTTGTGGCTGTTGCCGAAAGCGCTAAAGTGCGCTGCCAAGTCACTCCTGATGCTGAAGGTAGGGGGGTTTGCCTTGTCGGTGTTGAGAAGCTTGGTGAGGTCAAAGATTTGCAGACCGTGGCCAGCTGCCTCGGAGCCGATGTAGGCGTAATTGCCGATGACCTTGATATCGCGCCAGGATGAAGCGACAGTCTGGGTTGGGAGGCGGCCCACGTAGGTTAGGCTACCGTCGGGGTGAACCTCTGCAAAGGCTGTGCCGTCTGATTGTCCTAGAAGGGCAAACTCGCGACCACTGGAGGCATGTGTCCAGCCTGGGGGTCAGTTAGCAAAACTAAGCGTCACGGAATGAAAGAAGATGGAACATACCCCAGACATCGTTACCAACACGTGTTCGGCTGCCCATATCCTGGTGGCGCAAGAAACCCAAGAGGTCAATCTTGTTACAAGAGTAACCTCCCGCCTTACCATCAGCACAAGGCGTACCAGAGCTGAGCACCTTGTAGCGATCTTTATCAAATACACCAGCCGCAGCCTCACTCTCATGAAGAGCCATCTTGCGCTGCTTAAGCTCTCCCATGCCAATGGCATGGGGGGCACTCTTGGCACGGAGGTAGTCCTCATTGTACTTGGCCGTGTTGATCCTCTGCGTCTGAAATATCGGGCCAAGGATCAAAGATGAACAGGCACATAGATAGGCTGCGCATAGATAATCTTCAAGACCACCAGTAACATCTCGTGTTTTTCTAAGCGACGACTCCGCTAAGCCTTGGTGCTACGGAAGACTATAGGGCTCAGTGGCTCAAAAGTCAGAAGTGAGAGATTTTCCTTACTAGACTTACCTTACATGTGCATTACAAGCTAAAATATATATATAGATAACCTTTTATTACTCTACTGAATTTATTTATGTAATATAGTATTACTAAGTATAAAGTTAATACCTTCTACTTATAGCATATTTAAGTACATTTAGGTAATTATAAGGCTTTATTTTAATCTATATAGACTTATTATTTTATTATATATATTATCTTTCTTTATAAAGTATACTAAATACTACTTAAAAAGTAGTAAATGCTATAATAATATTTATATAAGGCTAAATAATATTATAAATGCTATTTTTTATCTATCTTATAGTTAGTTACTTACTATTAGTAAGGTTATTAACTTTACTAATAGCCTATAAGCTACCCTAGTAGTCCTTATATAAAGCACTTTAATAATAATACTAATTAAATAATCTTAATTAATCCTTTTAATATATAATAATACCTATAATATAGCTATTAAAAGCTAGTAAAGAAGCATTATATTAATAGCCTATAGTAGCCTAATTATAATTAAAATATATACTAAGTTTTATATTATATTTAGGGTTAAGAATATAGTTACTAGTATAGCTATTATAAAATATAATAAGCCTTTTACTAGGTCCTTTAGCTATAAGAGCAAGATTAAAGTTATACTAACTGCTTTATACCTATTATATGCTATTATAATTATATTTCTTATATTAAGCTTCTAGGTATTACTAGCTATAATAAAGTAAAAGCTTATTTTTAAGTTTAATATTACTATAAGCTTATATAGGCTTAAATACTTTAATAATATTATATATAATATAATATAATTAAAGGATTTCTTTAATAAGGTAAACATTTTACTCCTTTTAAGAGCTAAGATTCCTATTAACCTTTTATTCTTCTATTTTAATAAATAGAATAATTTAAAAGAGAATACTACTATTTACTCTCTTAAGAGATACATTAAGTAAGTAGAATTAATAGAAGCAGAAAGAAGTACTTTTAAATGCATAACTAAGCTAAAGCAGAAGAAAGGAATAAAGAAGAAAAAAGGAATAAAGAAGGAGGTAATATAGCCTACTAAGAAAGAAAAAGGCATAAAAGATAAGATTAAAGTTAAAATACCTTAAGAGTTAGTTATAAAAGAGAAAGGAAATAAAAGTAATATAAAGAGCTTTACTTTAGCTACATTTAAGGCATTTCTAAATAGTATAGAAGAAATAAATTATATAGAAGAGGTAGAAGAGAAGGCTATAGAAACTAATGCTTACTCTAAGCAAAATATAGCATTATTATAGAGATTTAAGTAGTAATATATATATAAAATACCTTCTTTTATATTATATAAAGCTATATAAAGTTAATCTTATTAATATTAACTGCTTTTTAGTTTAAGGTTATAATATTAATATTATAAGTAGCTAAATAATTCTATATATAATTAATCCTTCCTATAGGTATTAAAAGGAGTCTAATAGCTAGTTAATGCCTATTAAGCATATACTCTCCTAATTAGCCTTATAGGAATAGGTATATAGAGTATTTTAGGCTATTAGGGCTTTTAGTAGAAAAGACTTTTCCCTTAAGAATCTTATTATATACTTTAATTGTATCTTTAGGTAAATACGCATTAATATCAATCTGATTGTTATTATAAAGCTCTGTAATTATCTATAGTTAATTAGAAGAGATAGGGAAAGCAAAGTCTTCTACTTCTTAGGCCTCTAGTTAATAGTATAAGACCTAAGGCTAACTAGAAACAATATATAGCCTAGTAGGTTATTTACATATATAGTGCAAATTCTAAAGCATTATAAACTTAAAGAGCTCTATACATATTATTAGCATATAGAGATATAGAATTGCAACTTAATCTAGAATAGAATCTAGTAAAAAGTTACCTTTAGTAGTAATTCTAGTAAAAAATGCCTATTTATAATTAGTATATATAAGTATATAGAGCTATATAGAGCTATATATATACTAGTAACCTACCTAACTATTATTTAGTTAATACTACTAGCTTTTAATCCTTTTATTTTATATACTTTTACTATATATCTAGCAATTATTAAATTAGATAAATTAGTCTATATTACCTCTTATAGTATTATGCAATTATAAAAGGTAATAATATATACTAGCTATAAGGAGGATTTTATTACTACAATTAGATTAGACTATAAGAGGCATATAACCTTAGCCTTTAATAATATAAAGATATTACTTAAGCATGCTATATAATATATTAGCTAATATACCTACATAGAGCTATATAATATACTATAAGTAAGCATTAATAAAAGCATATATACCTATACCTTAGGCCTTTAGCTTATTATAAGCATTAATTAACTATATAAAGTTAAGGCTTAAGGCTATCTATCCCATTTAGCAATACTACATTATATTCTATTAATTAGAGACATTTATAAGTAAAAAGCTTTAAAAGGCTTTATATATAGTATCTCTACTAAGAGATAGTTCTTGCTAGTAGATATAAATATAAAGATAGGTTTAACTAAATGTTTAAAGCTTAGTGCTTAGTAAGATATTATTTTTAAAGAATTTATATAATTTAGCTAACTGTATTGCTTTTTGCTTAGAAGTAGAATATTAATATATATTAAGGTCTTATTATATCTTCTCTAAGCCTATAAGTATAACTATAAAGCCCTCTTTCTATAGTTAGTATAGGATATTCTTATTTTTAAGAATATTATAAAAGAAAAGCTCTTTAATATGGCTTTATAGGGCTTTAGTATCTTCTATATAGGCTTATTTAGTAATTAATATTAATTAATCTTCTTATTACATTTTAAAGTATTAATTTAATGTTATATAAGATATAGATATATTAAACTCTGCTAATATGCACTTTATAAGCTTATTTGCAGTATATTACTTAATATCCCTCTATTATTTAATTTAGGAGTAAAATGGCATTAGGTCTTTTAGGGGGCAACTGAATGTACTTATTGTAAGGGCTTATAGTATTTTATATAAAAAAGAAAGAGTGCTAGGTAAAAAAGCTTATATAGCATTTTAAGACTATATATACTAGTAAAAGGTTATATAACCTTAATAACTTTACTAATTATAGCATTTTATTAGAAGATAAAATAAAGTAATTAAAAAACTTTTTACCCTAGACTATATATACTATACTGCTTTATAGTGCTTAGTATGCTAATAAAAACCTTTTCTCTAGGTATATTATAGTATTCTATAGTACTTAATATATTACTATAAACTCTATTATATACTTAAAATGCTTATTATAGTATTATTAATTATTAAATTATATCTTTAAAAATAATAAAGATAAAGATTAAGCTACTATAGCTATATTAATATTAGTATTATTTTAAAGTAGCTTATAGAGTATATAATTACCTTAGTTCTTGCTTTTCTTAGCCTTCTTCTTTTTACCTTTTATAGAGTTAATAGCTCTCTTAAAGAATTTAAAAAGCAACTAGCAGGTAGTATAATTAAGCAAATTAAGGAGCTTTATAGTAGCCTTTACAGTACTATCTAGCTCTAATTTACTATTATTATTACTACTATTATATTTATACTTAAAAGCTATTTAAAAGTTAATATAAAAGTAAATAAGTCTATATATAGTATTATATATAAGAAAGGGAATATTAAGGCTTTAAATAGTTTTAATTATAGTTAGTATACTTAGTAAGCTTAAAAAGGTAAATATAATATTTAGTAAGAGCTTTATTTTTCTTCTTATACTTATTATAAACTTCTAATTTAAATTATAAGATACTATAAAAGTAGTAAAGTATAGTATTAGTATTTTAAGAAGAGAATATTATAGTATAAGAGTTTATAGTTCCCTTTTTAAACTCTTATAGCTTAAGTTTATAAAGCTTAATAGGTTTCTAAATAAGTTAGTATAATATAATATAAAGCTTTATATAGTATATAACTTATACTTTAAATATTAAGGTAAATAGCCTTAATACCCTTATAGCTATACTTCTTTAAAGTATAATAGAAGACTTAAATAGTTAAATTAAACTATATAGTAGGTTATTTAATAGTTTAATTAAAATTACTAGTACCTTTACTATAGATTTCTTTAAGAAGATACTTAAAGCAGTTACTTAAATCCTTTTATAAAAGCTTCTTTTAAATTAAATAATTCTTATTTTAATTATATACTATAATGCAGCTAATACAGTTAACTTTATTACTATTAAAGTTATCTTTACTATTAGAATTAAAGTTATCTTTCTTAAAGTCCTTTTTAGTAGCTTCTTTAGCTTTCTTCTTTGCCTTTTTAGCTTCTTTAGCCTTCTTTCTTGCTATTTTAGCCCTCTTCTTGGCTGCATTATCCTTCTTCTTTTAGGCCTCCTTTACAGCTATAGCTTCCTCTTTAGCTTTATATAGGTCCTTAGCCTCTTTAGCTAATTACACTTTCTTTTTAAGCTTTATCTTATGCTTCTTTAGCTTTACTTTTAGCTTAAGTAGTATAGTACTTAGATTAGGTTATATATATATTTATATAGATAGAATCAGTTTAGAAGAGGGTATTAATATTATAAGAAAAATATTAGCAGTTAGCTATAAATTAAATGTATTAAATATATATATAATAAGATAAAAGATATATAAAAATAAAGCTCTTAATTATATAAAAATAATAGAGGCTATATAGCATTAATTAAGAGTATATGTAAGGTAAGGGATAGGTTTATGTAAAGTAAAAGTTATCTGTATAAGCGCTGTAGTATAGGTGCTAAATTAGGCAGGGTAAAGTGCTTATAGGGGAATGAAAATAGCATTATATAAAAGATTAAAAGCATATAATTCTGAAAATACATTTATCTAGTTATATAAGGCTATTACAGGTATATGCAGGCAAGGGAAAGTGAGGAATTCTTACCTTATAAGGCGTATTGATTTTAGAGGAAGAAAATGAAGCTAAAGCTAGGATTGCGAGGAAATGTGTATTATGTTATTACATAACCCTAAAGGGCCCACTTTAGCTTATATAAGGGGCCTACAATAATTCAATTTAAAAATCAGATAGATACAAATGTAACCTAGGGCGCCCTACGGGGGGGGGTCGGCCTACTACGAAATGACTTTTGAGCCACTGAGCCCTATAGTCTTCCGTAGGTGCCGATGAACTACCAGATTCATCTTAAGCTTAATATAAATATCTCACGGGACCCCACTACGACCTTTGTGAGATGCCTATTTGGGATAATGGCCCGCTTTGGCCATGTGACCTGGAACTCTTACCAAGACAATAGGATGATCCTGGCGCGAATCTTTATCCTAAAGACTAATTATCCTCTTGTCGTATAGAAGAGTAACGTGCTTTAACCCCGCTAGGTGTTCCCAAGCTCTGTGGTGGTTGTCCAGGCGAATACAAAAGTCTACTGGCTGCTTCCCTTTGTGTTGTCGCAGGGCATCCAGCGCAGTTCATCATCTCCGGATGCCTTCTTGAAAGAAGAGAGTCAATGATAAAACTATACAGTTTCCAGAACGCTGACAAAATAACAAGAGTGTTGATAATGACAGAAACAACTAGTGACGGTGTACTTTTAAGGCGAGGGATCTGGCAAAGAAATGTTGTAGAAATGACGGATAGCCTATTCCCTAGGTTCGTTGCAGAAGGATCCCTTTGAGTGAATGCACGCTGGGCAAGTCCATATGTTTCGTTTACTCTGAGGTTGTCGCCCCAAATGGTCTGCCGATCCCGAATGGCTTCATAGCTTCTCGTAGATTGTGTCAAAAGCTCAACGTTGTCGAGAATATTAGGTCCAGAGTCTGTCTGACCAAGGTCGGCCAAAATGGTAAAGTAAAATGCTTTGGCCAGACTATCAGCCGAGATCCAAATACCAGGCAGCGGCCTCAAATGATCACTCTCGTCGGCTTTGCTTAGCTTCTCTATCAAGTCTGAGTTACCCATTCCCTTGATATCGCAGTAGTATATGCCAGGTGCGACTCCGTTGTTACTGAATGGGACGAAGAAACAGCTGACCTGGAAGAAGTCAAGGGCCCCGATGTCTTGCACTGAGGGCACCAAGGTCTTTCTTTTGCTGAAGGAGATATGTCCTTTGTAGATTGGAGGGTAGTTCGTCTTGTTCTCTCCCTGAAATCCCTGCCAGAACCTCTGACTTGCGACGTGCATTTCGACGTGCATGTCGTTCGTCAGGGCGATAGAATACCATGCAAGAAGAGATTCTCCCCACCACAGGCTAGCTTTAGTAGTATCATTGCGACCTGGAAATGCCGATCCAACATCGTTGTCGATGCCGTTGTAGTTATAAACCGTTGTCATGTTCACAGTAGTCTTGCCGCTCGGCGTGTTGACCTGACAGGAGAGGGATGCTCTCAACTTTGCACCCCATTGCTGGAGCGCTATCTGAAAGGCACTCCGCTCCACGGCCTCGAACTCGATGGTGATTCAATTCACGGCACAGTTCTCAAACCGGTTACTGAGGTATGGTAATGACCCCAAGAGCGCGTCTGGGGAGTTGGGATTATCGCCGCGCCAGATCTTGGTGACTGTGTATTTCAGAGCTGTGTTGTTTGTGTAAAACAATGTGCCAATGGGGATTTTGGTCGCGGAGCATACAGACTTTGTGTTTGCTGTAAGAAAGGAAGGCCAGTTGGAGAAAGGGTTCTGATTGTGGTTGGTTTCGTTGGGCTTCGAGGTGGCCATAGAGACGGTTTCGTAACCTTGGGTGGCTACGCTGAGAAAGGCGATAAGTGCTGTCGCTATCAGGCCACCGGCAACGACAACTGGAGTGAACCATACATATGGGTATGGTCTGCTGAGATTATAGGAGAAGTACGAGGAATGCATAATGAAACAATTTCGATGGGACGAAATTCATGTCGGTGCGAAGCCGGCTGAGCATACTGCCTTCTTATCATCTTGGTCAAATGCATGTCTGGGATTATCTGAAAACACCAGGTAACCTACGGGATATACTTCAGCTCTAGACCGAGTTATGCAGCCACAACCAACAAGGCTGCCTCAGGGTGTTGGCCCCTCTAGTTGAGGGGGGCACTGACGCAACCCTTACATAGGCCAGACAAGGCTTTTGCACGCTGTATAAATAGTAATTGGTGATTATATTGCTTCTGTCATCGATTCTCATGGCACATAGAACATCGCATTCCTTGGAATATGAAAGATCAATTGAAGGATAACAGGTGGATTGGAAAGAAATCATCAACATTGTAGGAACATTATCATCGCAAGGCTCTGCCAGAAGCAGACCACCAGCTATTAGTCAGTATGCATGGCTTATGGCTGCTGACAAGTTGGTGTTACACAGAAAAGGTAGCTGCGCTATTAATGGGTGCAAGCAAGCATCTGACCACTTAAAAGTTATTGCGAATGGCCACTTCATTGCGCAAAGCATTCCGTTTCCGGTTGCTATGCATGTGCATGTACATTGGCAGCGGTTGATAAATAGCTGCAAAGGGCCTTTTGCTGCACCTCATATGCACCTGTCTTTGAATCCTACCATTTCTGGTTACGGACTGAAACATTCTAGGTAATGGTCAAGTTTAAACCCGAACAAGATTGCGCATCTCTACCTCTATGTCCCTTCAAGGGCGTAGTTTTGAAGGTATCTAAAATCTACGGCAATGGCTACCACGCGCCTTATCCCGTCGCAAAGAGAACCTAATGAACATGGAAAAGAATTGACTTCACGTTCACTTGGTCTACCACATCAGGGACAATATTAAGATGTATAGGTAATTACTAGGTACATGAAATAGATTCCATTTTTGTTTCCAAGAGGCCATAACCGCCAAGCAGGCTGTGAGTTGGGATTTAATGAGCTGATATCCTTCGTGTGTGATAACAAGTGACACAACTTAACAGCAGGAGCTTGAGGTTCAAAATGTATCCGTCGAAGCTCTAGTTGGAAACACCAACGGGAGTCATACAAACAAGAGCTTGGCCAAGCTATAGTGCCAAATGAGTTAGTATCTAGTCTTTTTCAGGCCAAGAGTAGGACTTACCACTGGAAGGACACAGCATCGTGCTCGTTTACCACTGGCAGCGCAGATGGCTTGGAAGTCGGCGGCATCAGTAGGAGACTCGGTGGCTATGAATTATGTTAGCTACAATTTGTCTCATAAGATCAGAGATATACTCACGTGAGTCGCATTCAACGTCTGCAACCCCAAGAACATCGAGGGAGCAACACTCGGGGCTTCCATAGAGACTGTCGGGGCAAGGATCAAAGTTGGCGGCCGCTGCGCTGGTGGATGAGCTAGGAGCGGATTCTGTGGAGGAACCGGGGGCAGAGGTAGCCGCTGACGAAGCAGGGCTGGAGGTGGTGGGGTTGGCAGGGGAGCTGGTGTCTGCGTCGCTTGTTGAAGGGGCAGAAGAGGAAGCAGGAGAAGTGGCAGAGCTGCTTGTGTCTGCACCGGCACTGGAGGGTGCCTCCGACTGAGTGTTTGATGATGCAGCTGAACTGCTTGCTGGTGCGCTAGCTGAAGTGCTCGAAGCAGCATCATTGGTAGTCGCCTGGCCAGGGCCAGAAGACTCCGGTGCAGACGAGGATGGTCCGGCTGCGCCAGTGCTGCTGGAGAGAGCAGCGCTATCGCTAGGTCCCTGAGTAGCAGAGCTACTAGGTCCAGAGGAGCCAGGACCTCCGGAGCTGCTGTCTCCGGGTGCAGCAGATGACGGACTATTGGTCACAGGCGGGACTTCGACAATAACGGTGGCTGGACCAGAACTCGCGGTAGGAGAGATAGTAGTCGTAGAAGGCTCACCGTTACCGTCGTCTCCAGTGACAGTGCGGGTAACAAAAGAAGCGGGAGTGGAAGATGAGTCAGGGCCAGCAGGAGAGCTCGAAGGCGGGACCTCCACGATGACAGTGCCTGTACCAGTTGACCCAGAAGGTGAAATAGTAGAGGTGGTGGGATCGTCTGTTGGGTTGAGGGTACTACCAGTGGTGGTAATAGTGACAAAAGGTACAGAAGAGGACGATGAAACCGAGGAGCTTGGCACTAAAACAATAACCGTGCCAGGATCGGTAGGATTACCGGGAGGAACAGTGCTTGTGCGGGGGTCATCAGTGGGAGAAAGGTCTCCTGTAGTAGTGACAGTAACATAAGATGGGGAAGGAGAACCAGTCTCGGTGTTGGGGACCTCTATGATGACACTGCCGGTTGCCCCTGGCTTATCAGGGGTGATAGTGGTAGTAGCAGGGCCGGTGAGAGAAGGAAAGTCTCCGGTGGTAGTGACCGTGACATACGGGACAGAAGATGGGACCCCATTGGCTCTAGGAGGAGATGTTGGGACTTGGATGATAACAACGCCCGGCTGGCCTGGCTCACTTGGGGGATAAGTCTTAGTGACAGGATGGTTGCCAATATCATCAGGGTTCGCAGGGACGGTGAAGGTGAGGTAGCCTGCATCCGGAGGAGAGCCGTTACCGTTGGTAGCACTATTTGAGAATTATTAGTGGAGTTCGATACAACTGTCGATAACATGGCGAACGAACCTAGTCAGTGTAGTCAAGCTTGTCGAGACATCAGTCAAGACAGTGCTCAAAGACGTGGGAGCGTTGGTGACATGCACGACATGGCCATCATCGAGGACAATATCAGTGTTGGCAGGAAAGTAGGAGTCGATGAGGATAGGCTGCTGGAACTGATATTCAATAGGTTGAAGATTGATGATGGTTGAGCAGAGAGGATCAGCGGAAGCTTGGGCAAGTGCAAGCTCCATCATTGCTGAAGCGGCCATGATACTCTTGGACTTCATGGTGATTAACGAGGGATAATACTAAGCGAGTGATGTGAAAGAAACGAGTGTAACCAGAAACTGATGAGTAGATATCGTTGAGATTCAAGTGAAGATCTCTGAAATCATGCTGAGGACGAGCTGTATATACACATCCAAACCAGTGAACCTAGATGTTGATTCTTGAACAACAATAACGCACGGCATTGAGGTAATTTCTAATGTTTGAGTTCACAAATGCCGACACGACCTCCATGACCCGACCTCCCACCGCAAAAACGAACCCTTTCAGCTCCCACCGCAAAACTTTGTCTCTTGACACTCCAGCTATTGACACTATCTCCTGCCTGTCTCACATTCTCTAGGCTAAGCGAGGCTCCATCGGAGATATTAGCCGCCGATCACCTTCCCGAAACAGCTCTGACGTGGGAACCGTTATGCAAGGCAGAGATGTCAGTATTGCCTCGTTTGGATTGATCAACATGCATTAGGCTTTTGCTTCAGCTGCGTTGTGTATGTTTTGGTTTCAAAGTTGGAAGTGTCGCGATATTGCGAGGTATGGAGGTGCGAGGGTAATTTTAGCAAATTCTGCTTATTGAGAGGTAAGCGATATATAATACTTGAAGGAAAGGATGTTTTCGCAATGGCAGACATACAAGTCCCCTACCAACTTTCACTCGTTCACACATTTGTCACTCGCTTCGTCACTCGCTTCAAAATGCAAACCTTCAAGTCCCTGATCCCCCTCCTCCTGACCGCCAGTCTTGCAGTCAACGCAGAAACAGCCTCCTGCGTTACCTCAACCAAGACCTTTCCCACCATCACCTCCATCATCGTCGAGCCGACCAGTACTTGGTCCGGCAACGGCACAGGTGGTGGTCCTCATACCGTGTATACCACTGAGTATCACGAGTTCTGCTCCACTGGTCTGCGTCTGCACACGTACACCATCACTGAGGCTTGTCACAAGGAAAAGTGTCAGCCTCGTACTACTGGTGTTCCGCCGGGTTTTACCTCAACGGTTACTGTTTGTAACTCTTGTGGTGAGAAGCCTATCACTGCGACGCTGACTGTTCCGTGTCCTGGGGCTACTCCTACCGAGGGGCCTGGCAAGCCACAGCCTGAGCACTGTGAGACATGCCATGATCAGGGTAAACCGTCTGGCAAGCCTCCGGTTCAACCACAGCCTGTTCCATCTGCACCCGCTGCGAAGCCGGTCCCTACAGGCCCTCAGCCAGAAGGTTGTACCACGTGTGGCCCCAAGCCTCCATCTGCTGCTCCTCCCCAGCCTCCAAAGCCAACTCACCCTGGCGAAGACAAACCAGAGAAGCCCCAATCTCCTGCATGCACCACTTGCGGCGGACCAGGACAGCACTCTCAACCCCCTGCTCAGCCCAACCCTCCCGCTGCATGCACTACCTGCGGTGCCGGAGGTGAAGCTCCTCAACCCCCTGCCTCACTAGCAACTTCTGTCGTTCCCGGCCCCTCTGGAGAGAAGCCTGCTACTAGCCCTACCAGCCCTGCTCCTGGAGAACCATCTGTTATCACTGCTGGCGCTGCCAAGGCCTCTTACGTTGAGCTCGGTCTTCTTGGAGTCTTTGGTTTTGGTTTCATTCTGTTAGGTTTTCCTCTCTAGATAATTTCAGGATAGCTTGATTGCCTTAGCTATGTGGCGTAAAGTGTTGAGGTGGAGGTGGGTTTAGTTAGGTGTTGTTGTGGTTGGGAGTATGTATCTGTATAGCATGTGCTTAATCCCGAGTTTAGCTACTTGGCCTAAGGATTTAATAATTTCCCTTCTTGTATATAATGGCATTTTAACATCGTGGTTGAATGATTGAATCATAAAAAGTTTGTCAATACTGCTAAGTACGTGAACTTTTACTGGTCTGCATATGTACTGCGTTGCAACAGCATACAGCTCAGCTCTGTTGGCAACTCTCTGTATACACTAAGTGATGCACAGCAGGGAATTTTCTTTTGAATACAGTAATGATCATCAACTAGCTTTTCCTCGCGGTCGCTAAATGCTACCCATGCGTAGCTGTCATATCGAATTAAGTAGAGATCAGCAATTATTCTCTGACGTCTGAGACATTGTCAAGGGAGAATCTGTCAGCCGTATTGCCGGTAAAATCATGCGTGGCGTGGGGAATTCTCCGTGACTCCAATTAATTGTATGGAAATTCTCCGCATTTAGGGACAAGATCGGCGGCTGGTTCCTGGTTTTGTCTAAGACATCGTCACGGCACTTGCATGAGGCATGCTGTTAGTTTGAATCGAGTAAGTAAAAGCTGATTCATGATATGTCCCTCGCAGCTTCGGCAATTAGTTCTTTGTGATAGCGAGTTCCGAAACTCAACACCAGGGGTACTCCTTGCAGTTTCCTTTTGATTCTATCAACAATGATATCAATTCCTTGCATTTACTATCTAGTGTCTCAGCCTTGACAGCGCAGCATCCGGTGGAAAGCTCTATTTAGTTATTATTTTATTTACTTTGATCTTTACTTCACTGCTTATTCTGCATGCCGATATCTTAAATCAGCAGAGAGAAATTATCCATATGAAACTAATAAAACTACTGCTTTACTCTCAGACTATTGTACAAGGTCCATTAGACAACCTACACCGTAGCCTCTGTAGGTTACTAAATTAAACTTGTTTATTATTATCTAGAAATTCAATACTCTGGGGTAGGCCACTTTTTAGACATTCGGACATGATGATCTGCAAATGAATCGAGTTAGTGTCACGCAGCTTAACAACCCGGTTGACCTTATCGAGGGCACGCTCCATCCTCTTGCATCAAGATAGGACGATGCAGAGCTGAGAAACATTCCAAGCTTCAACCTCCCTGGCCAGAAGCGCCGGAAACAGAAGTCATCTTGCTCAACTCAGAGTTGTTGAGGAACGGGAGGTTGGAACATGATATCCAGAATACCAAGGCGAGATGAATTGTCTTAGAGCTCTTGAGCATCTTTCTCTATAAATACTGCGTCTTTCGCCAGCTTTCCAGATATTCACCATCATCACTCAGCATCCAAACAATCCATCACACTCACTCTTCAGTCTCTTCAATCCAATCTTTCAACACCGCAACCATGCAGTTCTACGCCATCGTCTCTCTCTTCCTCGCCGGCACTGCCTTCGCCGCGCCCGCTACCTCCTCCAACGGCTACGATGCTTGCCCCGATGGTGGTCTCTTCGGAAACCCCCAGTGCTGCAGTCTCAACCTCGTCGGTGTCCTTTCCGGCGACTGCCGTTCTCGTGAGTTCACCCTTCACCGTTCATAACAGGCAGTTAACTAACCGTAATAACAGCTACCAGGACTCCCAACAGCGCCAAGGAGTTCCAGGAGATTTGCGCCGAGTCTGGCCAGAAGGCTCGCTGCTGTGCCGTCGCCGAGATTGTAAGTTCCCTCTATTTGCTGTCTATAGTGACATATTAGCTGACTGTGATGTAGCTCGAGCTCGGTGCTTTCTGCTAGAAGCCCGTCGGTGTTGCTGCTTAAGCGGCTCTGAGGCTTATCAGTTGCTTTACGGAGCGAGTTTGTCCGAAGTTGTCGGCGCGTGTATTAATACTCGGGGAGGATACTGAAAACCGCAAGTAACTATGGAATCTACTAGAGATCGGTCGCATGATTAGGTAGCAAATCAACAGTCCCAGTTATCTTTGCCACATACGCATTTCCACCTAAAACAAACTGCACACTGACTGCTTCTGTAATGCCTATCACCTACGAAAATGCATCTATTGATTAGGATGAAGGCAAAGATATGCTTCTTCATGTACTATCGCCTATGATCACAGCCAATACCATGAATGTTAACAGATGAACGCACTTCGCTTCTGCCCTCCAAAAGACATAATTATCTCGTCACATTGATTTGATAGATACGAACACATGTCTGCCCAAACCGTCTTCAGCAATGCCAATAGACTTATTGTTTTCGAGCGAGACTAAGACGGGCGATCAATTACTCAGCCAGAAAGAAGTGACCGGCTTGTTGTCCGGCCGGTAGGAATTGCTATGAGAACTAATGGGGGCTGATAAGCTAGCGAGGCCGGGACCGGGACCGGCTGGCAATACCCTATTCGAGGAAGTGGGGAAGTGCCGTGCTCTACAACGACCCGTCGTAGCCGACGGTCGGCAATTCATTCTAGTAGCAGAGCTTGTGTGATATGCATAGTAGATGACTATTCGAGATTTATGACAAACCTTTTACTGACTAACAACCGGCTGAGATGGAGGACGCGGATCTCAAGGCGCAAATGACCTTCATTGTCGTACCCGGTCGTACACAAACTGCGGCACAAGGCTGTTACCGGACATCATCACAGAGCCGGTCGCACTTTTTATCTTCGAGATAGCGTCTCGAATTTAAACTATGGACAAGTTATATAAGTCCTTTTGGTACCCAAAATGATCTTTTGTATATCCTCATCGCCTTCAATATTTGACTATTCGCTCTTCACAATAGCACCATGACACGAAGCTTCCCCTTCAAGGTCTCGACCCTTTTTGACTGTTAAGACGTCTTGGCTTAAGACTAACACGTGTTTGATAGCTGGACGATCCGTCCCTCCTCCACGAGGAATCACTATTAAACGGCCAATGGGTTCAATCACAGTCCGGAAAGCGTTTTGAGGTTGAAGGTAAGCTTAGGCCAACATGTACAGAAAGCAACAAAGAACAAAAGCTCATGATGTTTTGTAGATCCTGGCTCGGGTCAAATTTGGGCCACCAGTCCCACTAACGAAGTCGCCGACGTTGACAAATACGTTGAGTCGTCAGAGGCTGCCTTCCAAAGCTACCGCCACATGAATCCTCGCCAACGAGCCAAGATTCTTCTCAAGTGGCACGAACTCATCACCAATGCACGACAGGACATCGCCAAGATCGTCGTCTTCGAAACCGGCAAACCTATGGTAGAAGCCCTTGGTGAGGTCGATTACGCCCTTGGCTTCGCTTGGTGGTTCGCCGGCGAGGCTGAGCGTATCAGAGGCTCTGTTGCGCAGCCCTCTATATCTAATCGCCGAACCTTTGTCATCAAGCAGCCTATTGGTGTATGCGTTGCTCTCGTCCCTTGGAACTTCCCAGTTGCTATGATTATCCGCAAGGTTTCAGCTGCTCTAGCCGCAGGCTGCAGCATGATTGTCAAACCATCACCCGAAACACCGTTCAGCGTCATGGCCCTAGCAGACCTTGCCCTTCGTGCAGGTCTACCTGCAGGCGTGCTCAATGTTATCTCAACTGATAACGCCAATACCCCATCGGTCAGCGAGACACTCTGCAAGCATCCGCTTGTCCGCAAGGTCACTTTTACGGGTAGTACCTCTGTAGGAAGCATCGTTGCAAGGCACTGCAGCGAAGGATTGAAGAAGGTCACTATGGAGCTGGGTGGAAATTGCCCTTTCATTATCTTTGATGATGGTGATCTTGAGCAAGCAGTTGCAGCTCTGATGATACTCAAGTGGCGAACAGCAGGCCAAGCTTGCACCCACGCTAATCGAGTCTATGTACAAAGTGGCGTTTACGACAAGTTTGCGCAGATGATGGTCGAGGCGACCAGTAAGCTCCGCGTGGGACATGGAGCTGATTCTGGTTCTACTATGGGGCCCCTCACCACCAGCCGCGGCGTTGATAAGGTCAAGAAACATGTCGAAGATGCTGTCAGCAAAGGAGGAAAGGTCCTTTGTGGAGGCAAACAGCCAGAGAATCAGAAGGGATACTTTTTCGAGCCCACTATTATCTCGGGTATGACCTCAGACATGCTCACAACTATAGAAGAGATCTTTGGACCTATACTAGGTCTGTATAAGTTCGAAACGGAAGAGGAGGTTGTGCAGAAAGCGAATGATACAGCAATGGGCTTGGCATCTTACTTCTTTACCAAGGACGTCTCCCGAACATGGAGGCTGTTGGAAAGCCTAGAAGCTGGAATGATCGGGATGAATACTGGTACGTTTCTCTTTGTCACTTTTTGACTCGTACTAACGAATGTATACAGGAAACGCCTCTTGCGCCGAGTCTCCATTTGGTGGAATTAAGATGTCGGGCTATGGCAAGGAAGCAGGCAAGGATGTGGCTATCGAGGAGTACCTCATCCAGAAGACAGGCACTTTGACAGTTGACGATGGACCTAAGTTGTGAGCTGATTGATTTGAAGTTAGGGGAGCCTTGTTGAGCATATAACAGTGGTTGCTAGATTAGTTGAAGGGTTAGTTCTTTTCCGTACATTGATGTCTTTTAAAACATATCTTTGCTGCCCTCCCTCTCTAAGAGTCAGCTATCGGTGAAAAAGAACTGCAAAGTCGCAGCTCTTATCATTTTCAGCAGCATGACCCGTATGGCCATGAGGGGTGAGACTTTACATCAAGATAAAGGTCTGTTGACATCACGATGACTGCGGTGCTCTTCCGCGACATAAATCCTGTAACACTATAGGCGCCACTCTATGGACTACGGTGTTTGAGGTGTGCTCCGTATGGCTGTACTGTCAATCATCATGCACGTGATGGGTAAAGTGAATAAACAAATCTCATTCTGGGGGGGGGGGGGGGGGGGGTGGGGGGGGGGGATCTAAGGACAAACATCGATAGCAATACATGATTCCAAGGTTGTCTTACGCATAAATCCACTAGTGCTGTGCACTAATGTCCTCCATTTCTGAGCTCTTAAGTGACCTGCTTATTATCAGGTAAATCGACAACTGGCTCCACATCTATATCCGTTGTAGCGGGAGCTTCAGGAACAAGCCTAATCAAGAACACCATGCAGGGCACAGTAAGGCACAAGACCGCAGCGTGGACATAAAAGGGAATTCTGGCATCGGAACCGCTGTGAGAGTTGATCGCGTAAGAGACGGTCTGTCCAGCCGTCTCAAAGGCTCTAAGCAACCCGCCTGAGCGGGCAGATGATCCGGCGTCGGTGGAGAAAGTGCCGAGGATCCAGTATAAAGATAACTGGCATACGTAGCTAGTTGACTGCATTATCAAATATGGGAGGTAGGCCTCAGCCCATCGCCTGGTGTTGCTTTGAGAAAAAACCCATTAGTAATTAGTAGAAGAGAAGATACGGGCCAGCATACGTTTCATAGTCCAGAGCGTTTTCGAGTTTCCCTCCACCAAACTTTGCGTACTCGATACCAATCCAGATGAAGCAGGCGGCTTGTGGAATCAGCCAGCAGGCAAAAGAGATCCATGCTCGCTTGGTCTGAGACCAGCGGGTCCTGTCTAGAAGCTTTCCATAGGCTATAACCTCGAGGATGGACAGGGTCGCTAATTCATAACACCAGATTATCATTCTGCGCGTAGGGTGGGTTGATTCTGGACTTACGGAGGAGTAGAGAAGACAATGCTCGCGCCCGCACTGAGAAGTGCAACGACAGATAAGTGCCCATGGTCCCGCCACAGAAGAAGGAGTAGAAGGCAGGTAAAACCATGAGCCAGGTCTCGATTCCAATATCAGCAAGTGCTCGTAAATAGAGATACATAATAACTCACCTTTCTGCGCTGTAAGTGCTTCCACAAAGCAGCAAACTCTTGCTTCCAGCTGGCGCTCTCGGACATAGAAACTTTGGTGCCATCATGACGTCGGACCCGTCTAGTAGGCGAGAGCAAGAATGCCCAAACCAGGCCGGTACATTCTACCATACTGTCGTTAGATACTTCATCGACGGTGTTTGATGAGTGCGACTTACCGAAGGCAATGAAGACGAGATAGGTCGACCACGCAACGCCGCCTGCTTTAGAGTTACTGTGATTATTGGAAAAGTTGATAGCGCCTCCAATGACACTACCCGAGTTCCGCATGGCAGACCAGACACCTGATCAAACTGTCAAAAGCTTCCATATGCGGGGTTTGCAAGTTACTTTACCTAGATAGAAGCCTCTGTCGTTTGCGAGAGGATACGACAACATGGCTGTAGACTCTGCGACGTACAAAAAGCCATACGTGAATCCAGTGAGTATCTGAACAACCTATCAGCCATGGCAGAGCGGATTTGGATGAAGGTTACTAGGTTACCTTTGCGAAGATGAGATACCAATTTACACGGTATTTTGCGCACACATAATACGCAGAACCGGAAAGAGGCATTCCCACCGCTGCAATGATGCAGGACCACTTGATACCGAATTTATTGATCAAAGGGCCGCCGAAGAGAGTGAGCAGACAGCCAGCCGTGTAGTTCAGAGAGGTCGCCAAGTTTGCTAGATAAGGAGTGGAGAGACCGCCGCCCCCGAGATTGGAAATGGCATCGGACATGGCTGGGCCAACACATGAGAGACTGGGAGTGTACAGAGATTAGTGGGTGATGATTTTGGGGAGGTGACGGATGGCTCACAGTCCAAGGAGGATCATTTGGAACAAAACGCTCCTGTAGAACTTTGTGGGTTTTGAAGCGTTCAGGTAGGCATAATCAATTCCTGCGTCGAGGACCTCGCCGTCGATGTAGCTAGTTGATGGAGCAAGATCATTGTGTCCGGTGATCTTGGTGTCGTCCTTTGGCACTGAAGTCGCCATGTTACGAATTTTACACGATAAGGAATTGAATCGCGAGCATGGAATCATTCTTCTGTCGAAGGACAGTAATAACATATTTATCATTGGCTATCAGCTTGTTGACTTAGGGGTACAACCTCAATGCTCATCGCGTAGGGTAACATTGAGAGCATTCCCCCTCGTTGCCCGTTTCGCTGCTTATCGCGGGGTATGCCCAGAGTTGGTTAAAGCTATCAGACACTAAATTGCCGTGCTGTCCCATTACATGGTGATCGGCGTAGCCCTGCATTTAGACCGGGCCGGTTATGCTGAATACGGTAATTCTTTAGCAGCATAGTCTGGGGCAACATAAACGAGCCATCGGTACTACATCATTATTTTTTCAGATAAACGTTTCTGCTTCCCAAACATCCGGGCCGGTCAACTGATCGCACGTTATCAGGCTTTGCATGCGCGTGATAGGGTTTGCCCTTGTTCTTCGCGTAAGGTGTTTTCGCTGCTTGTAACCTCTTCATCTTGCTACAACGGTGGGTTACATTCGCATCATTCATCCAAGGCAATGCCAGGTCAATGAAGTGGGGGGTTACCGACTGCATACACCTATTTTACTCAACATCTCACTATCCTGTTTCTTCGAGAACTGATAACAACTAAACCAAGATATCTCATCCAGCCACAATCACCTACCATGTCGCCTTCCCGTCTTCCTGTCGACAAGGCCACAACCTCCTTTTGGAGGTCAGAGCTACACCCTCTTGATAACCATCGCTCAACACCTGAACTCCCTTCCCAAGTCGACATTGCCATTATTGGTGCTGGCTACGCAGGCGTCGCTACAGTTTATCATATCCTCGAGCAATGCAAAACTCGAGGCGTCCCTGCACCCAAGATTGTGATTCTTGAAGCTCGTCAAGCTTGCTCGGGAGCTACCGGACGAAATGGTACGTGATCCTCAATCTTCTCACTGTAAATTTCTACTTTGTTAATTGGCATTTAGGCGGCCACTTGAAGCCAGATCCGTACAATAGACCAGCGAATCTTCTGGCTACTTACGGCATCGAAGCTGCAGCTGAGGCAGCAGAATTTGAGGCCAAGAACCTCGCTGCAGTCAAAAAGGCCATTGAGCGGGAAGGCGTTGACTGCGATTTTGTCTATACCCGTGCTGTCGATGCGTTAATGTCAGATAACATACTGGACAAGATAAAATCGGGAGTAGACGCTCTCAGACAGAATGGGGTTTCTGTTATGCAAGATGTCTACTTTGCTCAAGGTGCTGAAGCCGAAAGGGTAAGCAACATCTAATTCAATGGATACCTGAGTGGCACTCACAGTCAGTGTTTTAGCTATCGGGTGTCAAGGGAGCCAAAGGCTGTTTCTCTTACACGGCAGGCCACTGCTGGCCATACAAGCTCATTCTCCAATTACTGTCCAAGGCTGTTGATGCCAATGTCAATCTGCAAACCAACACGCCCGTCACTGCAGTTACTGAAAACCCCGATAAAGATGGCTATCTGACACTGACGACTCCCCGCGGCGGCATCCGCGCTGGAAAGATCATCTATGCGACCAACGCCTACACATCATCCATTTTACAAGAGTTTGCGGACAAGATCGTCCCAGTGAGGGGAATCTGCAGCCATATCAAGCCCAGCAAGATCCCAGCGTCTTTACTGCCCAACTCTTACATTATTCGCTGGTCGGATACCAAGTACGAGTATCTCATTCCGAGGCTTGATGGTAGCATTATAGTTGGAGGCGCACGATCCGTGTACTACCATGATCTTGACAGCTGGTACAACAACGTCAACGATGACCAGTTAATTGAATCTGCGAAGAACTATTTCGATGGATATATGCAGCGCGTATTTCATGGGTGGGAGGACAGTGGCGCGTATACGTCCAAAGTATGGACTGGAGGTGAGTTGACATACCTCTACTGATTGAAGAGTTACTGACACTTGGATTAGTTATGGGTTACTCATCTGATGGCTTACCGCATGTCGGTGCTGTCCCTGGAAGACAGAATCAGTATATGCTCGCTGGCTTTAACGGACACGGTATGCCGCAGATCTTTCTGTCAGCGAAAGGCGTGGCGTCTATGGTGATGGAGGGTTTGAGCTACGAGAAGACAGGAATACCGAAACTGTACAAGGCTACTCAGGAGAGACTAAATAGTCCCAACAACACTATACTTGATACGTGGAAGACTGTACAGAGGAGGGAAGGAGCAAAACTGTAGATAGTGCTTTGAAAGCAGAATAACAGACATACACATGGCGATTATTGAGGACTACATCCCGATCCTGACTGAACTACTCGTTGCTCAATACCAATGTTCATTTCGCACTTTTGCCCCTCAAAGTCAAATCATTTACCGATTGTTCGGTACTTACTCCTCACTCTGTGGTTCCATCACTAAACGTCCTCTGCACCCTACCAAAAAGGTCCTCAACTAGCGTGCAAATCGCACAGAAATTTCATCATGACAGGGCTAACCGGAAGCAGTAATTTTTATCCGGTGGGTTTGATCGGCGCACAACAGACCAGTACATTTGTTGCATTAGTTCCCAATCTATCTTGGTAAATGCCATTCGCATATCTCAGGTTGTTCCCCGCTCGCTACAGAAGTATCATAGCCAAGTGCGCGCCCTCTTTCTACAGAATGATAAGATGACAGCAGAGCCGGCATCGTCGATCCGGGTTGTTACAGGGGACCGTTATCTGAGGAGATTGTGAAGCTTCCATAGCCAATGGTCCAAGGCAAGATCATTATCTGTCATCATCGGTCTCGCAGTGTTTACAAATATGAAGTTGAACCTTTCAGGACTTGGTGGTCCCGGCTGGTGGCATTGGAGATAAGTCTCATTGTTGCACTCACTGGCATTTACTGTGGCTAGCTCTGACTGGCTGCATGGTTGGCCTCGAAACATATAACCCGATGTACAAATGCCTAGGCTCAGCCTTTCAAGGTCTCATCAGCGAATACGACGGGTAGTCATAATAACGGTGATGACTTCTATATAGGTGTAAATGCTGAGCTTCGAGGGTTATCTGAAGGTCCCTACCGTAGACCAGCTCCCATTATCAGTTCGTAGATATACAACAGTGACTAATGCGCTCTAGGCTTCTATATTGAGGACATATTTTGTTGTAGGGGAGGCTTGTTAAGCAGCTTACGATATGAATGTCAAGCACCCTTTAGTTTAGTCGAGTTGATATCTTCGTCTCATTGTACTTGCTATAAAAGACACCCCAACAGCTGTCCCAAAGGGCCACAAGTTACAGATAAGACGAACTTGTTAGTCAATACGGGATGGTCCTTAGAGGGCGTTGATTGCTGGTCCGTGATAGCCGTTCGTGTGATGGCAATAAGGGATTAGGGCCATAAGTGATCGGCCCGGTGAACACAATCTGGTTCAATCATCAATGCTAACATTACACAACCGGTCCTGACCCCTCTGGGTTGCCCGCGCAAATTACCAAGTGATTGATTGTTAAAGTTTCAAGCAACCTTGATGTCGCATGAGCGCCTTAATATTACATCCCAGTGCGGGGAACTTACGTTCACATGTTCTGATTGATAACGACAAGCCTACTATTTAATTCTCGTCACAATATCAGCCAAGCACTGTGCAGGATCCATATTGAGCCTTATCTATCCATCTATTTCTCTCTACCAATAGCACTATCTCATTATCTCAAAGAAGATGGCTGTCCCTAACAAAAATGTTGTCTTCGATGTGGTCGGCACCCTCGTCAGCTACGAGCATCTCTACGAAGCCATCAAAAAGCGCCTGGGCGATAAACTCATTCCCCAGGGCATCCAGCCAACGCTCCTTGGAATATGCTGGCTAGAAATGTCAGAGCGTGAGTATGCGTACCTCTCACTCCACGGTCATTACGTGCAGTTCCTCAAGCTTTTTGAAGCTCTGTTCTACTGCTCTCTTCATTACGCTGGTGTTGAGAATCCCCGCTCCTTCGCAACCGCAGAGGATGTTGCCTACTTGATGAATGAGTTCAGGGAGTTGAAGCTTAGGGATGGAGCTGCAGAGTGTATCCAGAAACTTCGTGATGCGGGCTTTACCGTTTGGTGCTTCACGACTGGGGATATCTCCCGTGTAGGAGGATATTTCTCGAAGGCTGGAGTTGACATGCCAGCTGAGAATCTACTATCTTGTGACACGGATGGAGTGGCGAAGCCGTGTCCTGAGGCATATGGGCCTATTTTAAAGAAGCTTTCTACTTCTGAGTCAAAGCCTTGGTTTGCTGCTGCTCATCTTTGGGACGTGTCTGGGGCACAGTCTGCTGGGTAAGTGATACTCTTGAAGTTGGTTGTGTGTGTGAGCCAATGAGGCAACTAACATGAGCTACTGTAGGTTCAGGACTGCTTATAGTATGGTATTGGAAGGTGAATATCTCTATGAGATCTATGGAGAGCTGGATGTGGTTGCTGAGACTCTACCTGCTATGGCTGAAGGTATCATCGCGGCGAGTAAGTAGTAGGGAGAATAGCTAATAAGAACGAATGTGGGGTGACGCGTGTGACAGTATCAGCAAACGAACTACTTCACTCTTTCAGCTGATTGAAGTTCACGGAGATTGATATTGGTCGTTCTGATTGGCTGGCGAACTCCGATGCATCAATCCTTCTATCCAACACCCTCATAAGCTCATTCAAGAAAGATGTTGGTATCAATATTGGGAAGTGGGCCTGGACAGAGCATAGGGCTATTAGTTGATGGGCGGGGGAAACAGTGAAAAGGTGGATCTGGCGATTACAAATATTGTTTGGAGAAGTATCAGATTTTAGTTTTGAATATTCAAGATAAAGGAATGGCTGGTGGCCCATCATCTCCTCATCATCGTACCAGAATAGTATGCTCAATGCCACCAAGTACTAGACGTTCTGGTCCGGTGATGCTCTACAGCTCTCCAGTGAACCGAGGCATCTCGAGGAAGCGCTCAATCATGGCGTTGAAGGTCTTTGGGTCTTGCATGAAACTGTGAAGAGTTAGTTGATATTGCATAGATAGATGCCTTGATGCCGTGACTTACGCAAAGTGGCTGACTCCAGGCAGAATAACGAGATCAGAACCCCAGATCTGAACTACTATTAGCAACAAATAGAAGTGATCGACGGCTGACTTACCCAGCTATGAAGTTCACCAGGAGTGGTGCGATTGACAGCCTCCTCAGAGTCACCATCGACAATCCACGTGATTGGAGCATTAGGATCAGAGTATCGTGTAGGAATCGTGGCAAAGGACTTTGCATCCCAGTCTGGCAGAGTTGCCCACATGGCGTTCATCCTGTCCGAAAAGTCTTGGAACGAGCCCTTGGAAGGCGACATCCCCTTCCACTCCACCTCAGCTCTCGCCAGATACTCCGAGAACACGGGACTCTCTCCAATTGTCGAATTGATGTTCGCGGGGCTGTAAGTACCGCCGAATGCAAAGGTACGGTCGAGACGAGAAGTAAAGTTCATGGCGAGGTCGAAAGAAATGCATGCGCCGTCAGACCAACCAACAGTTGAGAATTTGTCAATTCCAAGGTGATCCATCAAGCCAATTACGTCCTCGGTCATGAGATCATAGGACAATGGACGGCTCGTATCATCCGACGAGCGACCCTGAGCTCGAGAATCGATTGTGATCAAAGTGTAGGGGTGATCCTTGAAATAGCAAATCTGGTTGGCCCAATAATCGCTGTTGGCAAAGCCACCGTGGAGAAAAACAACAGGGTTAAGGCCTTTCGCCTTCGTCTCCTTCAGCGGTCTTCCGAATGTCGCATACCAGAGATCAATGCCGTCAATTGGTACAGTGCCCTTAAAGTTGGCCTTGGGCATAGGCGGAAGTTCAGGGAGCGTCTGCCATGGCGCAGTGTATTCACAAGACTCTCCAGCCTTGGCGTCGAGTTTGATGCTGAGACTTGAGACCATGTTTGCGAGCATCAGCGCCGAAGCTCCTAGATGTGACCAATAATGCATGGTGAAGGTTTGCGTGACGACTGAAGATATATTAATATGGTGACGGGGCTGAGTAGCATGGCATAAATTGTAGGGGCTATGTGGAGCTATTTATCTTTTTTCAACGTCCCAGATTCAGTCCCTGGTCTTTCTGACCGCTCGGTTCGTGATTAGACTTTTTGCAGCAAGGATAGCTGCAGGCTGATCTTTCCAGGGTATTTTAGCTGACGGTCTTTAACAAATATGTAATAGCGTTACATGGCAGTGTCGTGCTGAAGATCGGCATTACATGCCGCTGCAAATGAGATTTGATACCGCGACATGTTATGACGGCACTCGTCTATGAACCATGTTGCCAAGTCGTTGAGCTGACAAGCGACCCTGAGACCCTGAAGCGGTTCGTCATTGGCCTATCAGCGATGGACATTCCGACGAATCCGGCTGAGCTATCCCCGTCAGGGCGTTGAATGTCGGGGAATGGGAGAACGGCGCTAGCATGCACGGAAAAGGACGGAGAACCCGAGAATTGCGGATAGCTACTCCATACAGAGTATGAAATCTTAAAAACTTTCTAAGCACATTAATCTGAAATCTTAACTGAATCACATTGGTAGGATGTCTTAGTACGGTGACAGCATACTATACAATTACACTTGTCGTCTGCGAGTTCCCTAAGGTATTGAGCTAATATTTCTACCTAGACGACGATTCGAAGTGTAGCGGCAACGCTCGGAACCCCTTGGCCGGAAATAGCGAACAGATACCAATAACCCGGGAGCAAAATGCCAGCATCGTCAGGCAGTGGCAGAGAAACGGCCCTGCCCTCAATCTTAGACGGCTTCAAAGGAATACGCCGTTGGTCGCTATTCACACTATGTGTAACACTTGATATACGAATCAGCGAGAATGTGAATTTGACTAGGTCATCACCTTCTTCGATGACGACTGAAAGAGAGTCACCCGGCTCGGCTGTAGTATCATGAGTGCTGCTCGAGGTGACACTACCAATTTGAGGACGTTGAGCCGGTTCACCATCTTTGAAAAGGTAAGGAGGCGAAAATATCTGCCCATCCTTATGATCAACAGTTCTGTCGCAGCCAGCACCACCGCTCTCGAAATTGGCCACGAAACAGAGGCCTCCCCCTCCGTTGAAGACAGTGCCGTCGGCTAAGAGGATTGAGATGGAGTGATAGTTGCGGGGCACGCTTGCAGGAGCTAGCTCGGTGAAGGTTCTCTTCACAGGATCAAATAGCTCAGGTACCAGGACAGCATTGGTATTGGTGAAAACCTTGGCAAACGTCTGGCCTCCGGTGACCAATACCGTACCATCAGGAAGCACCACAGTATTGGCAAATGCTCTTGCATGATGCATATCAGGGAGCCTTTCGACACGTGCAGGGGTATTGGGCTCGGTAATAGTTATCAGGTGGGCTCGGGCAATGGCAGCGGTATTGTCGTAGTTTTGAGCACCACCGGCGGAGAATATCTTGCCCACATCGTACATAACGTTTGGACCGCACATGGCATCACCGAGCTCATCACGAGTACCGGCGGCCGTGAAGGAACCTCTTCCTTGAGTGCTGTACCAGTGCATGGCTTTGCTAGGTCCTGCATGAAATACAGATCCGTCTTTCCAACCGTAGAGCCAGGCGTGGTTATCCTCACGCCACATGCCCTCACGATCGTCTGTCAAGATAGGGTCAACAGCGGCACCAGGAAGTAAAGCCCATTCATTGCTGGATGGGTCATAGATCTCTCCTATCTTTCCTCCAAGACCCCCTGTAAATGATCCACCAAGTGTAAAAACTTTCCCATTAGAAAGTGTAGTAGACACATGATATCCACGACCTATTTTGAGTTCTGGGCCAGTGACGAAGGCTGTCTTTTCTATATCGAAGAAGCTGGTTTTTTTGTCGTTGGCGCCGCCAGAGATGATGATTCTGCCGTCAGGTAGTTGACTGATCCCGGGACAGAACATATCGTGATGGGTATTGGAGATGTTTTCGTGTGTAATCTCCCCAGAAAGCATATCATATGTAGCAAACTGGGTATACCCTCTGGCCCCACCAAAGTCAGAGTCGCCATAGGCCGAGAACACCATCATTGTCTTGGATAGCGGCTGTTCTGGGACAACGTAACCAGCAACAGGAATCAGAGGGAATTCAATAACGTCGCTCCATTGGCCAAGATTTTGCCCAAAAATACCGGGCACGGCCAACAGAGCCGCTGACAAGATATTAGTCAAGTGAACCATTTGAACCCTGCAGTTGTGCGGCACAACTTGTGCCGTGCTTCGGCTAGATGTAATCGGGCACAAGGCTGTGTTTTAGAAAGGAAAGAAACGACTTGGAATAAATGAGGAACTAGAACCCGACTTGCTGATATCGGACTTTTGTTTTCTTAGAGGGTTAAGATACTACAAGCTCAGGTAAGTGTGCCATACTGGGCTTTTTATATTTTACATCCAGCCGCTAAATTTGACGTGAAAGGGGCAGGTAGAGGTTCTGTGACATAACTACATGGTACAGCTGAGTTCGTATTCTAGGACAATGATAAAAATGAGTGACAGCCGGGCCGGGTAGGACATAGTTGTCGATCTCTAGGCTTTCATGAGCCAAGGACCGTGCCTATACGCGTACTCGGTTTAAGTATCGAGAGCCTGTGTTGCAAGAGAATATGAAGCTTTGAGACTTAGTCCTCGATACAAAAAAGTAGACTCACCATGTATTACAGACAACTTATTTTAAGATGAATTTCAGGTGATACTCAGCCGCAGAGGGCGACAAGGATGAATGCTGTCATCTGGAGAACCTTAATGTAATCCTAGTATGTATCCCGGACAATGCCAATACCTCTATTTTTATAACACCGCAGCGTCTTACTCTAAGACTCCTTTGCCTGTAATTGTACTACTCAGTAACGAGACCTGCCAGGCCTGCACAGTTCGTAAGTATGTGAAAAGAAGTGCAGACGTTCTGATAACCGTTCAGGTGGCCAATCAGACGTAATCGTACTATTGGCCAGGCCTTTGTGCCCTGACCTCTTTTAAACCCCTATCCTTATCACAATACAGTACTATTGGCCAGTGGGTATTTATCTGCAGCATTCTTAAATGAGGCCAGCTGAAAACTCGTTTCCATGCATTATCTTGCATGAATGAAAACTTTAATCCATCGTATTAGAAACCGTCAAGCAACGAACTGCAACGTCCTTCCTATTCGAGACATTTTGCATCCCTTGAGTAAACGTGAATGTCCCAATATCTATCAGCCATCCGAGATGACGATCTTGAGGGTCAGTTAATGGGACAGTCTGAGGACCTTTTGCAGTCCGAGAGTGGGTTCCCAGCTGGGCCTTACTGCATACACCTCAGGCCATTGTGAGGTGTGATGAGAAGAGATAATGGGTTCTGCTGGCAAGTGGCGGATGGTGAAGTTGTTGAGTTGTGGTTGGTTGCATTCCCACTTTCCATTGTTTTACTCAAAAGGGTGCCCGGAATGTTTATCCGCGCCGGCCAAGTTTTCCCACATGCCCTGCTGATACAACTTAATCCAAATAGCTCATCAGCCCACTCCTATCATATCTCACGGCCATTGAAAACGTTTTATTGACAGAGGTAAGCGTTCTAGCTAGTATACAACACAAGGCACTCAAGAGGTTTAATTACCTGTGTATTAACATCGGTAGGGGTAAGCATCAAGATCTGCAAGCTGCATGATAGCTGAATCTCAAGGTTCACTAGTCTGAAGGGAGTTCCTGGATGAGAAGCTGGGAAGGCCAATCAAAGACCATCAGCGAACGGGGGTACAAATTGAGTTCAGATGTATCTTTAGACGCTGAGGCAAAAATACATAATCTGATTCGTAGCAGCGGGGCGGAAATGGCATGAATGGGTGATCTATCATCAACGAGCCTGTCTCCACTGTGACAATGTCTTAAGGTGCTTTAGTGTTGTTTGGCAAAAGCAATAGGTTCGTCTAGACGAAGATAAGGTTCCTTTCGCTCCCGCCGGGACCGAGACAGAAAGAAGTAAGCGGCGAGCCTAACGGTGTGGAAAGAGATGTCACACTAACTTCACACCAGTGTACCTCCTGTCAAGAGCCGTTGCCTGGAGGCTGCGCTTACACCTCGAACTGTAACGCTTCACAAGTGTAGCCCTTCTCTCCGCCGCAGGTTTTATCAGGGCGATTAAAATATGATTTAAGTACTACGCCTGATACCGCACGAACCTCATCCCGTCAGGTACGAGACCAACATAAGTTCCACGTTTGTCGAAACAGCAATGATAAACAGGGGCAAAATACGGGATCATACGAAAGACTAATACGAGGTCCTGGCACGGACCGAAATGACATTCCAGCTCCTACATGAATGTTTGATCATAAGACTTTCAGTTTTTAGTCTCTTTCCAATGCTGTAGGTAGTAACTATCTCACATAAGAGGAATTATTTAGTATATAAGGAATTTCAATACATGAAGCGACCATAGTATTTACAACCTGTTTCTTGCTAAATAAGAAGGTCGTTAGAGCCATGTCTAGGACATGTTCCAGTAGAATCAAGTTACCATGTACACATTTAACAACAATGAGTGGGCGCTGAGGACACTATACTAGCTGTTTCACCGTCGTAAGGCTTCTTGTGAATAGGGTATTATTAGCTACTTGCGCTAACTGGGATCTTCGTAAGGCTTCGTATGGACCGCCAATCAACACTACTGTACAAACTTATGAAATTGAGTAGCGCCTGTAGATCTGAGCTAAGATAATTTTTCAACCAATTGTAAGATATGAAATCTATATTTACGACTTAACCTATCGGCTACTTTAGAAAATGCCAAAAAGACCCACAGGACGACTCTGTGTATACGGTATATTATTGACAAGCGCCAACCTCTACTGCAGATTTTCTCCAACGCAGCTAGGACTTTTAGGTCAATAGCAGAATAACGTCTTGAAATCTGCTAAATACTATATATTTCATGAAGACATTTCAGTAAACCCTAAAACATAATTTCTACTCCTTTTACATTGCCTTAGCTTGCTACTTTAATGCTCTATAACAGTTTTATCTTACCAAGATTCCTATCTATCTCTCGTATTTAGAATGCTTAGACTACTTCACATTCCTCCAGGGGTTGGAGTTACGCTTGAAACTGGTCAATGATGTGGATGTTTCTAAACTTATCTACTCCGTATAGAGGCACCCTTTTGAGTTCAGCTGAAAGCAGCGCATTGCGCTTGTTGATAGTGGATGCAAAGAACATGACCAACTATATTTCCAGACTTGGATCTTAAGTACATGCAGTATCGTCGTGTCAAGGACGCACAGTACCGTGTGGCGTTAATTATGATCTATTTGAAGGTTCTTAATCTACCTCCATTGCGAATCCTCCTACAGGCTTGATGATGGGCTCTCTAACGATACTGGCTCTTCTTAGCACTTCTACCTGCTAACAGTGCCAGACCAAAAACACTGTTTTTAGTGACTCCCTGGCCGAAATATGCCAGTAGTCACTGCGGATGACTTCGGCTTTTTTGAAGATTATGTCTTTTATTTATTTCATGGTCGCTTCTAAGTTGAGTATGTGTAATGGGATGGACACGGAGGGAACCTATCTAACACTTTGAGTTGGCCTATTATAGACACCAATAATCTTTTCCCAGTGAATCAGCTGTTGTCTCAATAAAATATCCTTCTCCGTTTCGTCCTGAAGGGGTGGATCCTTGCAAGCCAGTAGCCGGCATTGCTTGCGCTGCCTGTGAACCATTCGCCGTTTAATTAACCCATGCGCTATAATATCCAGCTCATGTCCGCTATCCTCAGTTCCACTATTTATTTCAGTTACGTGAGGCCGTATATCAAGGCACACAAGCGCAGAATCACTCTCCAATAGAACCTCCAAAACAATCAACCCACTAGCAAAGAGTGTAGCGACAGTTGGTTTGACATCGACAGAGAATCCCTCGGCTCCAGTGTTGGAGAAGACATTATTATAAGGTCCTCTGAAAACCAAAGGACTTTCCCTCTCGAATGATAAAAGATGCATTATGATATTTTGCTCCGGCAAGTTCGTGACATTTGCCAGCTCCCGTACTGAACGGCATGTGACCCGACCTTTCAGAAAGTCCCTCCAAATTCACTCGCCGACGCGAATGCTCTTCGAGACCAGGATGATGAATCCTGCTATGATCCAAGCAAATATTGTTAGGTTAAAAGGTTCAACGCCTTCTATGCGTGACCCGACGAAGAAGCCAGCCATAAGTCCACCAAGAACAAGTATGGCACATCCCGACATTATCGAAAGGGTATACGGCAGACAGCTTACGCTGATGGCGTGCTCTTCGATTGCCCATGTACTGGCCGAGTCCCAGATCTGCTTACGCGTTGCTGAGATTTGTTGTTCAACTGCCCAAATAGCTCCGAAGTCATTCTTTCGGGGACTTTCCTCCACCTGCCTGGGCTGAGGAGGGCCTGAAATGACATTGTTTGGGTCGAGGTAATCAGAGAGAGGATGGCTCCGTCGTAATAATGGCCGATCCCTTGAAAGATTGTTGTACAGGGTTACAAAAGCTGCATTTCCCCGGGATTCATCATATATCCTTGACAGGATGTGTGATACCCGTAAAGAAGCACAAACCCGTGCCATGTCATCGGTTACGGACGGGTCCATACATGATGATATGACCATTACGCTAATAAGGTCAGTCATGTACCTTAGATTGACATCTTGTTGCGACCCTGAATCCTCTGTTTTGATAGACAATGTGGATATTCCAATCCTTAGCTCGGGCTCATGCCTCGATCTATCCTCAAGGATGGCAGCGATGCTTAACATGAGGTCCATAGCACGTCGAGACATCCCAACTGCTACACCAGATGAAGAACCGGAGATGTGTCCCAGTCGATTCTGAAAGGCGATAGCGGGAATGCACCGCGCTGCTGTTGCAAAGATGACAGAAGACACTTCAAACTCATCTGTATGTCGATTTCGAGTGTTTCGAGTGTTCAGGTCCTTGAGGATATGCCACAAAAGACGAAAGAGCCAATTTGATATCGTAATCATATCTGAAGCATATGTGGCAACGTAGCGATCCTCAGGACCCCGTTCTGGATCTGGATTGCCGTCCCCGTACCTATCCACTGCCGTCACCTTAAGACTAATCTCAGACGGGTTATCGGCTGCAGCAAACGGGTAGTCCCTCAAAAGTCGCCGGACATCGGAATATCTATTCAGAGCCTCAACGCCGTATACTGGTAGTTCTCTGGAGAGAACCTTCAGCTTTGTTGAATATTTGGCAAGTACAGTGAGCACAAAACTGACCCAGTCGGTTTCATCTGATCTGAAGCTGTGGCATAGTAGTCGTGCCACAGTCTCGGTAAGATAGTCAACGAGATGGTAGTAGGTCGGAGCTTCACTATCAGCCAAACCAGAAACTCCATCGCGAAGCACGTACTGGTTATTTTCGTTCAAATCGGGCTCTCGTCGAGAAGTCTCCCGGTCTCGTATGCCGGCGTTGCGTATGATCTCCAGTTCTGAACCGAGTCTTGATTCTAGCCTGTCAAAGCTTCTCAGGATTATGGATCCTCGATTCGATACCTCCGTCTGAAGCTCGGGCGCAGTGATTAAATTGTCATCCAAGGCACGAATAGATAGTGCACAGAGTAGTTGGTCGGACACCCCTTCTAGCCAAGCAAATCCCAAGTTGCTAATACTCGAGCCAAGTTCATGGCTGAGACAGGAGTCTAAGGGTTGCTGGTGCTTCTCCAAGCTAGACGCAATTCGATGCACTTCTGTCTCCCACAGGTATTTCTCATCAACTTCAGCGATGTTGTAATGGGAAAGATCGCCAAATCTTGGCCTTGTGGCTGATTTCGCAGCGTCGAAGTCGGATGTTTCTTGACTTGTGGGAAGAGCAGTCCGTAGGGACATAACAGTTCGCAAAATCCCTTCTTTAAGCTTCTTGTGAGACTCCTGGACGCCATTCTCTTCTGGGATTGTGCTGGGAACCGCTTGTATAGGTCTCACTCCACCTATGCTGGGGCCATCTGATTTCGATACGGCTGAGGAGGACATGGTCGCGAGCAATTATTATTAGACAATGTATAGTCAATTTTTCACCATAATAAGTGACTATCAAAGTCGGCTGGAGTATTCTTTTACTATGCTGGAATACAAAATATCAGAATTCATTGCTGACATGTTGTTATGTGCGGGGTAAGAGGTTGGGTGATCTGCATAATCATGCAGTCATCACCAACCTGTCAAGTCGGCGGGAAATGATAGGGTTGAACACCAATCAAATAACAACACGTCCTTTGGTTACACAGCCTGATATTGATGTAATTGTCGTCCCTCTTGAGGCGTCTAAGCCTCCTCTTTTTCTTCACTGAGACTTCGATCAAGCCAACTGTGACCACTGACACTATATTCCCAGGTTTAGTATAACAGTATAAGGGTGTAACAGGTTCCAACAAGGCTAATATGAGTGGACTGTCAAACTTCGAAATATTCCAACATGTCCTTCATAAAAGTAATGAGGAACCATCAGCTGGAAAGGCAGTGGCCCAGCCTGTAACAACAGGTTGGTATATCAGTTCTACAGCCATTAATCAAGACTTGAATGTCGCTTATGCAAGCTTTGTTAGGAGGACTAGGGTCAATCCAACAAGATGGCGCTTCATCTCAGACAGAAAGTCAGATCGAGCTATGGGAGGCCCCAAATGAAGAGTGGACAACGTGGGAAACCGTAAGCACGAAAACAGTGGGGCCATTTTGGGTTCGGCAACAAAGGGAGTTTGCAAAGTCGGGTAAGAAAGTCAATGATCGTCTGGTGTTCCGTCATGCTTCGCAGATAATACCAGGAGCATTAGAGGGCATGAAAAGAAAAGAACGTTCGCAGACCCCAAGACTTATGCAGCAGGAATTCTCTAATTTATCTTTAGGACATCACCATTACGGTCGCAGAACTTATCTCGAAGAAACAACAATAAGTCACGAACGTTACCGCGACCTCTTTTTCGAAATTGTGGATAGCGAGAAACGGAGTCGCGTAAACTTATCAAATGCAGCCATCAGAACTTTAGAGTCGCTATGCAAATTCATCGACGACATATTCCCGGGGGCGAGGGATAGACTTGAAGAGGCGTATCAAGGTAAACAAATATCATACTCTCAAGTCTGGATACTTTACCCTCCCGGAAAAATCGTTTATGAGAAGCAACTCATTCCTCCGCTCAACAAATTGTATGAGCAATGTTTTCGGGTGAAGACGGCTGATGATTATGTCAGTCACCACGATGGTACAAACGTGTTTCGACTAGTCTTAAAAGAGATTATCTATATCCGAGACGCTAGAGTGATACCAGGCACGAGGCTCGTTCTGACAAGTCGACATGTACGGGAATATAAGGGCTTGATAACAACGGAGGATCTGGGTGTTATTCCTCTGGACATTATCTCACAAGACAAGCAGAGAAACGTCTGTACTGCAATTGTACAAAGAAGCCAGCAGTTTCTACATCTCTTAAAACTTCCCTTTAGTATCTGGAATTACAAAGGCCCGGTAAGGCTAGTGGATCGTATAACAGGACGGGGTACACTGGAAGAGACAAAGCTATCACAAGCTGAGAGGGCTTGGCAAGTATGTTTTCTCCAAATTGTTCATCGACAAGACTAACCCCAATACCAGAGACACACCCATGAGAATGTGGTCATAGACCTGCAATCCTCTACGGATTACTTCAACGATCGGTTTCCTGGACGACTGCATAGCTTCCATGACGCAGATGGTGACGTAGAAAAAGCGAGATCACTCCGAATATCACGCATCGAACCCGACAACAACCCCGAGTTAGAAGATGGAAACTACAAGGGGCAGTTTCTGTTGATTTGCCGTGGTTACTTACCGGCATACCTAATATCTTCGAGGGTATACGCGGTTAATATCCTGGTTAGTGAGTTATGCCAGCCTGTTTGGGATCAGCAGCATCATTGGGAGTCGCCGGTCTTACCGTTTCGCGATGAATCCTATTGGCATACACTTTTACAAGCTTATTTCGAAAAAGGAGAGGATATGGACGCGAAACTCGGCCGGCGCCAAACGAGAGGCGCTGGTCTAGTGCTGGTATTGCAAGGGTCGAAGATCTCAACAAGAATCGTGGCAGACAGTAAGCTGAGGCCTCTGGGTGAAAGCAATTACAAAGCAGAAAGCGCCTCTAACGTCAATATGCAGATATATCTGCCAAATTTAAACGACCCTTGGTCTCTTTGAGCCTGGCAGAGGAAGACCAGCGGCTTTCAGAGGCTTCAAAAGTATCGCTCAGATGGGGTGGACTTCTACACATAGAGCAACACGGGGCTTCCAACAATCAACGGGATCCTAGAGGTAAGCGTCCGTTATCTTATTCGACCAACGATATAAGCAACTAACGAACGTCTTTCTGAGCTTAGAGCTGGCCAGCCACTTTTCGTTCTATCCCAGTGTTGTGCTGGTGACATGCAAGGATATAGCTGAGCTGGGAACAGCTTGTGAAAGCGAGATCGACGTGTTATCGCATGTGATACATCTTCAGATGACCCAATACCAGAACTATGGAAATTATATCTTACTACAGAGCTGCCAGAAGTCACTGCGTCAATCTCGAATCAGCGTCTCAATGATGCTTGTCGAATCTTGGCCCAACTTGAGCCCCGCGATTGTCGCATGGAAAAGACTCTGAAGGCAGCTAATAGAATAGCCATAGCCGATACGAGAAGTGTTTGGTTGGTTCATGTACTTGCTGTGATTCGGTCTTCCCTATCTGTGGCCAGACTTGAGGAGGTCAAGGATATCCTGGCGGCGGGTGACGAAGTCGGAAGCCAATCAAATAGCACAATTGAGTAAGATGCAGATAGTACGTCACAACTTAGATTAGTTACTCAGTTCGAAGGAGCACTCTGGGAAGTCGACTCTTTTAGATGACATGAACTAGGAGGAGCCGATCGTGGCCTATTCGTCATCTTCCGGAGTGAAGTTTGCCTCGAGTTCGCGATGAATACTGTGAGCGTCGAAACCCTCAAGCTCATCCCCTTTGATAGTCCACCCTTCTGCTTTAACAAACGCCTGTACATCGCTTTGAAGCTCTTCAATATCCTCATACTCGAACTTCCAGCACTTGTGGATAATCTTTCCCATGAACTCATCCTCCAGATCAGGCATCCAGCCCTCCTCAGCGACCAGGCGTCGTGTCTCGCGAAAGTCCTCAAGACCTGGCACATGAGATGTCATAAACTCATATACTAAGCTACCAAAATAGAACATGTCGGTTTTCAATGTTGGCACTGTCACAGCCCTATCGAGAGGGAGTTTATCTGGCGCAAAGTCTCTGTCGGTAAAGAACCAGCCAGGAAGGTTGTAGCCAGTGCTTGGATCATGGAACTCAGAGCCCACGAAACCAGCTAGAGAGATTGATAGAGACCCTGCGGTGATCCAGCAGTTTTCCTCATAGATCTCTCCATAAGCGATACCGTGAGAGTGGATCAGAGAGAGAGCTGAGAGCAGTTGTAAGCTCCATTGATAGGCCAGGGGGCGAAATTCCGACTTCATACGAATGGTGGGAGGCGCAGAATCTTCTTGAGTAGCATAGATTTGAGATTCATAGTTTTCGAGGAAGTTCCAAAAAGAGCCATATGTTGGTTTCTGGAGAATAGGAAGACCTGTCCAAGCGTCCTGGCCTATAACACTGGTCGATATAGTTAGTAAGATAAAAGGCAGTAACAGTATTTGAAGACGCACGGCACGATCCTGGAGTGCTCCTGGCCAATCATGTTGTAAGCATAAGAGGTCTTGAAGCAGACGAAAGCTCCAGACTCCTCACGCCACCAAGCATCCGGGTCATCATCCTCTGAGCGATCAGTCCAAAATCTGCAATGCGGTATAAATATGACGGAATTTTCGTCTCTGGAAAAGACGCTAGTGCCTCCAATACAAAGCGGGAATCGGAGACGGAGGCCTTGAGGGTCGGTTAATGGAACAGTCCGACGACCCGTCGCAGTTCGATAAGTTGTTGCCAGACTTGGCTTGTTGTGGTAAGATCTGGCCATGTTTGGTAGACACGAGAAAACTGTTTGGTCTTAGAAGGTTGAAACGGATGTTGGATTGTTTGTGTTGATGAATCGAGGTAGTATTTCTGTCCATTTCAGGCAGCAGGCTTTTCAGAGCCACCCCACTTCGCTGCCTTGGATCTTCCGAGTGCTTTGGCCACTCATATTCCATTACATCTACGGAAGACTATAGGGCTCAGTGGCTCAAAAGTCATTTCGTAGTAGGCCGACCCCCCCCCGTAGGGCGCCCTAGGTTACATTTGTATCTATCCGATTTTTGAATTGAATTATTGTGGGCCCCTTACATAAGCCAAAATGGGCCCTTTGGGGTCACGTGA